>CM069537.1:972500-977500 GCA_035773235.1 Eospalax fontanierii
AACCCAAACCCTAACCCTAAGCCTAACACAAACCCTAAACCTAACCTAAACCCAAGCCCTAACCCTAACCCAAGCCCTAAAACTAATCCTAATCCTAACCCTAACCCTAACCCTAACCCTTACCCTAACCCTAACACTAACCCTAAACCAAACCAAACCCTAACCCTAAGCCTAAACCTAACCCTAACCCTAATTCAAAACCTAACCCTAACACTTACCTAACCGTAGCCCTAAGCCTAACCCTAACCCAAACCCGCACACTAAACCTAACCCGAACCCTAAACCTAACCCTAAACGAAACCGTAACCCTAACCCTAACCCTTACCCTTACCCAAGCCCTAACCCTAACACTTGCCCTAATCCTAACCGTGAGCCTAAAAATAACCCAAACCCACAACCTAAACCTAACACTAACACTAACCCCAACCGTAACCCTAACCTTAACCCTAACCCTAATTCAAACCTAAACCCTAACACTAACCCTAAAACAAACCCTAACCCTAACCCTAATCCTAATTCTAACCCTACCCATAACCATACCAATAACCCAAACCCTAACCCTAACCCTAACACTAACCCTGACTCTAACCAAAATCCTAACCCTAAACCTAACCCTAACCCTAACGCTAAACCAAACCCTAACCCTAACCCTAACTCTAACCCAAACCCAAAACCTAAACTTAATCCTAACCCTAAACCTATCACAAACCCTAATCCTAACACTAACCTTAACCCTAACCCTAACCCTAACCTAAACGAAAGCACTAACCCTAACCCTAACCCTAACCCAAGCCCTAAAACTAACCCTAACCCTAACCCTAACCCAAACCTAAACCCTAACACAAACCCTAACCCTAACCTTAAACCAAACCTAAACCTTAACCCTAACCCTAACCCTAACCCTAACCTAAACTCTATCACTAACCCTAACACTAACCCTACCCCAAACCAATCCCTAACCCTAACCATAACCCTAACCCTAACCCTAAACCAACCTCTCACAGTAACCTTAACCTAACCCTAACCCCAACCCTAACCCTAAACCTAACCTTAAACGAAACCCTAACCCTAACCCTAACACCAACACTAACCCTAAACCTAACCTTAAACGAAACCCTAACCCTAGCCCTAACCCTAACACTAACCCTGACCCTAACCCAAATCCTAACCCTAACCCTAACCCTACAATAACCCTAACCCTAACCCTAAACCAAACCCTAACCCTAACCCTAACCCTAACCAAAACACAAACCCTAACACTTACCCTAACCCTAAACCTAACACAAACCCTAAACCTAAACCTAAACCTACCCTAAACCCTAACCGTAACACTAACCCTAACCCTATCCCTATCGCCTAGCCCTAACCCTAACTCTAACCCTAACCCTAACCCTAAGCCAAACACTAACCCTAACTCTAACCCTAACCCTAAACCTAACCCTAACCCAAACCCAAACACTAACCCTAAACGTAACCCTAACCGTAACTCAAACCGTAACCCTAACCATAAACCTAACGGTATCCCTAACACAAACCCTAACCCTAACCCTAAACCTAATCCTACCCTAAACCCTAACCGTAACACTAACCGTTACCCTAACACAAAACCTAACCCAAACCCTAACCCTAACCTTAAACCTAACCCAAACCCTAACCCGATCCCTTACTCTAACCCAAACCCAAACCCTAACCCTAACCCTAACCCTAACCGTAACCCTAACCCTAAACCTAAACCTAACCCAAACACAAACCCTAACCCTAAGCCTAACCCAAACCTTAAACCTAACCTAAACCCAAGCCCTAACCCTTACCCTAACCCTAACACAAGCCCTAAAACTAACCCTAACCCTAACCCTAACCCAAACCTAAACCCTAACCCAATCCCTGACCCTAACCCTAACCCTAAACCAAACCTAAACCCTAACCATAACACTAACCGTAACCCTAACCCTAACCCTAATCCTAAACCTAATCCTAACCCAAGCCCAAACACTAATCCCAACCCTAACCCTAACCCTATCCCTATCGCCTAGCCCTAACCCTAACCCTAACCCTAAGCCAAACTCTAACCCTAACTCTAACTCTAACCCTAAACCTAACCCTAACCCAAGCCCAATCACTAACCCCAAACCTAAACCTTACACTAGCCATAATTTTAACCCTAACACAACCAAACCCTAAGCCAAACCCTAACCCTAAGCCTAACCCTAAACCTAACCCAAACCCTAATCCTAACACGAACCCTAAAACTAACCCTAACCCTAACCCTAACCCTAACACAAACCCTAACCCTTAGCCTTACCCTAACCCTAACCCTATCCCAAAACCTAACACTAACCCAAAGCCTAACCCTAACCCTAACCCTAACCGAAACCCAAACCCTAATGCTAACACTAAACCTAACCCTAATCCTAATCCTAACACTAACCGTAACCCAAGTCCAAACCCTAACCCGAACCCTAACCCTAACAGTATCCCTATCGCCTAGCCCGAAACCCAACCCTAACCCTAAGCCAAACCCTAACCCTAATTCTAACCCTAACCCTAAACCTAACCATAACCCAAGCCCAAATACTAACCCTAAAACTAACCCTAACCCTAACCCAAAACCTAACCCAAATCCTAACCCTAACCCTCACCCTAACACAAACCGTAACCCTAACCCTAAACCTAAACCTAACCCTATCCCAAACCCTAACCGTAACACTAACCATAACCCTAACCGTAACCCTAACCCAAACCCTAACCCTCACCCTAACCCTATCCTGTAACCCTAACCCTAACCATAACCCTAACCCAAACCCTAACCGTAACACTAACCGTAACCCTAACCCTAACTCTAACCCTAACCCTAACCCTTACCCTAACCCTAACACTAACCCTAAACCAAACCAAACATTAAGCCTAAGCCTAAACCTAACCCTAACCCTAATTAAAACACTAACGCTAACACTTACTCTAACCCTAGCCCTAAGCCTAACCCTAACCCAAACCCTCACACTAAACCTAACCCGAACCCTAAACCTAACCCTAAACGAAACCCTAACCCTAACCCTAACCCTAACCCTTACCCAAGCCCTAACCCTAACCCTTACCCTAAACCTAACCCTAAACCTAACCCTAACCCTAACTCAAACCTAAACCCTAACACTACCCCTAACCCAAACCCTAACCCTAACCCTAATCCTAATCCTAACCCTAACCATAACCATAACCCTAAACCAAACCATAACCCTAACCCTAACCCTAACCCTGACTCTAACCCAAATCCTAACCCTAAACCTAACCCTAACCCTAACGCTAAACCAAACCCTAACCCTAACCCGAACCCTAACCCAAACCCAAAACCTAACCTTAATCCTAACCCTAAACCTAACACAAACCCTAATCCTAACCCTAACCCTAACCCTAACCCTAACCCTAACATAAACCCAAGCCCTAACCCTATCCCTAACCCTAACCCAAGCCCTAAAACTAACCCTAACCCTAACCCTATCCCAAACCTAAACCCTAACAGAAACCCTAACCCTAACCCTAAACCAAACCTAAATGCTAACTCTCAACCTAACCCTAACCCTTACCTAAACTCTATCACTAACCCTAACACTAACCCTACCCCAAACCAATCCTAACCCTAACCCTAACCCTAACCCTAAACCAACATCTCACAGTAACCTTAACCTAACCCTAACCCCAAACCTAACCCTTACCCTATCCGTAATATTAACCCTAACCCAAATCAAACCCTAACCCTAACCCTAACCCTAACCCAAACCCTAACCCTCACCCTAACACTATCCTGTAACCCTAACCCTAACCTTAACCCTAATCCAAACCCTAAACAAAACCCTACACCTAAACCTAAACCTAACCCAAACCCTAACCGTATACCTTACTCTAACCCAAACCCAAACCCTACCCCTAACCCTAACAGGAACCCTACCCCTAAACCTAAACCTAGCCCAAAATGAAACCCTACCCCTATGCCTAACCCAAACCCTAAACCTAACCTAAACCCAAGCCCTAACCCTAACCCTAACCCTAACCCAAGCTGTAAAACTAACCCTAACCCTAACCTTAACCCTAACCCTAACCCTTACCCTAACCCTAACACTAACCCTAAACCAAACCAAACCTTAACCCTAAGCCTAAACCTAACCCTAACCCTAATTAAAACCCTAACGCTAACACTTACCCTAACCCTAGCCCTAAGCCTAACCCTAACCCAAACCCTCACACTAAACCTAACCCGAACCCTAAACCTAAACCTAAACGAAACCCTAACCCTAACCCTAACCCTAACCCTTACCCAAGCCCTAACCCTAACCCTAACCCTAATCCTAACCCTAAACCAACATCTCACAGTAACCTTAACCTAACCCTAACCCCAAACCTAACCCTTACCCTATCCGTAATATTAACCCTAACCCAAATCAAACCCTAACCCTAACTCTAACCCTAACCCAAAACCTAAACCTAAACCTAAACCTAACCCTAATCCTAAACCTAACCCTAACCCTAACCCTAAACCTAATCCTAACCTCAAATCTAACCCTAAACCTAACCTAAACTCTATCCCTAACCCTAACACTAATCTTACCCCAAACCAATTCCTAACCCTAACCCTAACCCTAACCCTAACCCTAACCCAAACCCTAACCCTAACCCTATCCATAACCCTGACCCTAACCCAAATCCTAAACCTAAACCTAACCCTAACCCTAACCCTAACCCTAACCCCAACCCTAACCCTAAAACTAACCCTAAACCAAACCCGAACTCTAAACCTAACTCTAAACCAAACCTCAACCTTAACCCTAACATTAATCCTAACCCTAACCCTAACCCATATACCACCGCTAACACTAACCGTAAACCTAACCCTTCCCCTAACCCTAACACTAACCCTAATCCTAACACTAACACTAACGCTAACCATAACCATAACCCTAAGCCTAACCGAAACACAAACTTCAACCCTAACCCTAACCAAAACCCTA
>CM069537.1:982500-1000000 GCA_035773235.1 Eospalax fontanierii
CCTAACACTAACGGTAACCCAAGCCCAAACCCTAAACGGAAACCTAACCCTAACCCAATACCTATCGCCAAGCCCTAACCCCAAACCTAACCCTAAGCCAAACCCTAACCCTAACTCTAACCCTAACCCAAATCCTAACCCTAAATCTAACCCTAACCCTAACCCTAACCCTAACCCTAACCCTAACCCTAATCCTTAACCTAACCCTAACCCTAACCCTAACCCCAACCCTAACCCTAAACCTAACCCTAAACCAAACCCGAACTCTAAACCTAACTCTAAACCAAACCTCAACCTTAACCCTAACCTTAATCCTAACCCTAACCCTAACCCTAAACCACCCCTAACACTAACCCTCACCCTTTCCCTTCCCCTAACCCTAACACTAACCCTAATCATAACACTAACACTAACGCTAACCATAACACTAACCCTAACCCAAACCCAAACTCCAACCCTAACCCTAACCAAAACCATAACCCTAACCCTAACCCTAACCCATACCCAAACCCTAATCCTAACACTAACACTAACGCTAACCCTAACCCTAACCCTAACCCTAAGCCAAACCAAAACCTACTCCTATCCCTAAACCTAACACTAACCCAAGCCCAAACACTAATCCTAACCCTAACCCTAACCCTAAAACCTAACCCTAACCCTAACCTTAACCCTAACCCAAAACCTAACCCAAACCGAAACCCTAACAATAACCCTAACCCTAAACGTAACACAAACCCTAAACCTAAACCTAACCCTACCCTAAACCCTAACCGTAACACTAACCCTAACCCTATCCCTATCGCCTAGACCTAAGCCTAACTCTAACCCTAACTCTAACCCTAAGCCAAACCCTAACCCTAACTCTAACCCTAACCCTAAACCTAACCCTAACCAAAACCCAAACACTAAGCCTAAACCTAACCCTAACCCTAACTCAAACCGTAACCCTAACCATAAACCTAACTTTATCCCTAAGCTTAACCCTAACCCAAACCCTAACCCAAACCCTACCTCTAACCCTAACCCTAACCCGAACCCTAACACTAAGCCTATCCCAAACTCTAAACCTAACCTAAACCCAAGCCCTAACTCTAACCCTAAGCCTAACCCAAGCCCTAAAACAAACCCTAACCCTAATCCTAAACCAAACCTGAACCCTAACCCAAACCCAAACCCTAACACTAACCTAAACCCTATCCCTCACCCTAACACTAACCCAAACCCTAACCCTAACTGAAACCAAAACCCTAATCCTAACACTAAACCTAACCCTAACACTAACCCTAACCCAAGCCCAAACACACTAACCTCAACCCTAACCCTAACCCTATCCCTATCGCCTAGCCCTAAACCTAACCCTAACCATAAGCCAAACCCTAACCCAAACACTAACCCTAACCTAACCCTAACTCTAACCCTAACCCTAAACCTAACCCTAACACAAGCCCAAACACTAACCCCAAAAATAACCGTTACCCTATCCATAACATTAACCCTATCACAAATCAAACCCTAACCCTAACAATAACCCTAACCTTAACCCTAAAACTAACCCAAACCCTAATCCTAACACTAACCCTATCCCTAACCCTAACCCTAACCCTAACCCTAACACAAACCCTAACCCTAACCCTTACCCTAACCCTAACCCTATCCCAAACACTAACCCTAACCCTAACCCTAACCGAAAACCAAACCCTAATCCTAACACTAAACCTAACCCTAATCCTAATCCTAACACTAACGGTAAACCAAGCCCAAACCCTAAACGGAAACCTAACCCTAACCCAATACCTATCGCCAAGCCCTAACCCCAACCCTAACCCTAAGCCAAACCCTAACCCTAACTCTAACCCTAACCCTAAACGTAACCCTAACCCAAGCCCAAACACTAACCCTAAACCTAACCCTAACCCTAACACAAACCCTAACCCAAATCCTAACCAAAATCCTAACCGTAACACTAAGCCTAACCCTAACCCTAACCCAAACCCTAACCCTCACAATAACCCTAAACCCTAACCCTAACGCTAACCTTAACCCTAATCCAAACCCTAACGCAAACCCTAACCCTAACTCTAAACCTAACCCAAACCCTAACCCTATACCTTACTCTAACCCAAACCCAAACCCTAACCCTAACCCTAAGCCTAACCCAAACCCTAAACCTAACCTAAACCCAAGCCCTAACCCTAACCCTAAACCTAACCCAAGGCCTAAAACTAACCGTAACCCTAACCCTAACCCTACCCCTTACCCTAACCCTAACACTAACCCTAAACCAAACCAAACACTAACCCTAAGTCTGAACCTAACCCTAACCCTAATTCAAACCCTAACCCTAACACTTACCCTAAACCTAGCCCTAAGCCTAACCCTAACCCAAACCCACACGCTAAACCTAACCCGAACCCTAAACCTAACGCTTACAAAAGCCCTAACCCTAACCCTTACCCTAACCCTAACCCTAACCCTAACCCTAACCCTAACCCTAACCCTAATCCTAACCCTAGCCCCAACCCTAACCCTAAACCTAACCCTAACACAAGCCCAAACACTAACCCCAAAAATAACCCAAACCCTATCCATAACATTAACCCTATCACAAATCAAACCCTAACCCTAACAATAACCCTAACCTAAACCCTAAAACTAACTCAAACCCTAATCCTAACACTAACCCTATCCCTAACCCTAACCCTAACCCTAACACAAACCCTAACCCTAACCCTTACCCTAACCCTAACCCTATCCCAAACACTAACCCTAACCATAACCCTACCCGAAACCCAAACCCTAATCCTAACACTAAACCTAACCCTAATCCTAATCCTAACACTAACGGTAACCCAAGCCCAAACCCTAAACGGAAACCTAACCCTAACACAATACCTATCGCCTAGCCCTAACACCAACCCTAACCCTAAGCCAAACCCTAATCCTAACTCTAACCCTAACCCTAAACGTAACACTAACCCAAGCCCAAACACTAACCCTAAACCTAACCCTAACCCTAACCCAAACCATAACCCAAATCCTAACCAAAATCCTAACCGTAACACTAAGCCTAACCCTAACCCTAACCCTAACCCTAACGCTAACCTTAACCCTAATCCAAACCCTAACGCAAACCCTAACCCTAACTCTAAACCTAACCCAAACCCTAACCCTATACCTTACTCTAACCCAAACCCAAACCCTAACCCTAACCCTAACCCTAACCCTAACCCTAAATCTAAACCTAACCCAAACCCAAACCCTAACCCTAAGCCTAACCCAAACCCTAAACCTAACCTAAACCCAAGCCCTAACCCTAACCCTAAACCTAACCCAAGGCCTAAAACTAACCGTAACCCTAACCCTAACCCTAACCCTTACCCTAACCCTAACACTAACCCTAAACCAAACCAAACACTAACCCTAAGCCTAAACCTAACCCTAACCCTAATTCAAACCCTAACCCTAACACTTACCCTAACCCTAGCCCTAAGCCTAACCCTAACCCAAACCCACACGCTAAACCTAACCCGAACCCTAAACCTAACCCTTACAAAGCCCCTAACCCTAACCCTTACCCCAACCCTAACCGTAACCCTACCCCTAACCCAAACCCACACCCTAACCCTAACACTAACACTAACCATAACCATAACCCTAAGCCTAACTGAAACCCAAACTTCAACCCTAACCCTAACCAAAACCCTAACCCTAACCCTAACCCTAACCCTAACCCAAACCCTAATCCTAACACTAACACTAACGCGAACCCTAACCCTAACCCTATTCCTAAGCCAAACCAAAACCTACTCCTATCCCTAAACCTAACCCTAACCCAAGCCCAAACACTAATCCTAACCCTAACCCTAACCCTAAAACCTAACCCTTACCCTAACCATAACCCTGACCCTAACACAAATCCTAACCCTAAATCTAACCCTAACCCTAACCCTAACACTAACCCTAACCCTAACCCTAATCCTTAACCTAACCCTAACCCTAACCCTAACCCCAACCCTAACCCTAAACCTAACCCTAAACCAAACCCGAACTCTAAACCTAACTCTAAACCAAACCTCAACCTTAACCCTAACCTTAATCCTAACCCTAACCCTAACCCTAAACCACCCCTAACACTAACCCTAACCCTAACCCTTCCCCTAACCCTAACACTAACCCTAATCTTAACACTAACACTAACGCTAACCATAACCATAACCCTAACCCTAACCCAAACCCAAACTTCAACCCAAACCCTAACCAAAACCCTAACCCTAACCCTAACCCTAACCCTAACCCAAACCCTAATCCTAACACTAACACTAATGCTAACCCTAACCCTAACCCTAACCCTAAGCCAAACCAAAACCTACTTCTATCCCTAAACCTAACCCTAACCCAAGCCCAAACACTAATCCTAACCCTAACCCTAACCATAAAACCTAACCCTAACCCTAACCTTAACCCTAACCCAAATCCTAACCCAAACCCTATCCCTAACCCTAACGCTAACCCGAACCCTAACACTAAGCCTATCCCAAACTGTAAACCTAACCTAAACCCAAGCCCTAACTCTAACCCTAAGCCTAACCCAAGCCCTAAAACAAACCCTAACCCTAATCCTAACCCAAACCTGAACCCTAACCCAAACCCAAACCCTAACACTAACTTAAACCCTATCAATAACCCTAACACTAACCCAAACCCTAACCCTAACCGAAACCCAAACCCTAATCCTAACACTAAACCTAACCCTAACACTAACCCTAACCCAAGCCCAAACACTAACCACAACCCTATCTCTATCGCCTAGCCCTAACCCTAACCCTAACCATAAGCCAAACCCTAACCCAAACACTAACCCTAACCCTAACCCTAACTCTAACCCTAACCCTAAACCTAAGCCTAACCCAAGCCCAAACACTAACCCCAAAAATAACCCTTACCCTATCGATAACATTAACCCTAACACAAACCAAACCCTAACCCTAACCCTAACCCTAACCCTAAAACTAACCCAAACCCTAATCCTAACACTAACCCTATCCCTAACCCTAACCCTAACCCTAACACAAACCCTAACCCTAACCCTTATTCTAACCCTACCCCTATCCCAAACCCTAACACTAATCCAAACCCTAACCCTAACCCTAACCGAAACCCAAACCCTAATCCTAACACTAAACCTAACCCTAATGCTAATCCTAACACTAACGGTACCCCAAGCCCAAACCCTAAACAGAACCCTAACCCTAACACTATCCCTATCGCCTAGCCCTAACCCCAACCTAACCCTAAGCCAAACCCTAAGCCTAACTCGAACCCTAACCCTAAACGTAACCCTAACCCAAGCCGAAACACTAACCCTAAACCTAAACCTAACCCTAACACAAACCCTAACCCAAATCCTAACCCAAATCCTAACCGTAACACTAACCCTAACCCTAACCGTAACCCTAACCCTAACCCTAACCCTAACCCTAACCCTAACCCTAACACAAACCCTAACCCTAAACCTAAACCTAACACAAACCCTAACCCTATACCTTTCTTAAACCCAAACCCAAACCCTAACCCTAACCCTAACCGTAACCCTAACCCTAAACCTAAACCTAACCCAAACCCAAACCCTAACCCTAAGCCTAACCCTAACCCTAAACCAAACCACAACTCTAAACCTAACTCTAACCCAAACCTAAAACTTAACCCTAACCTTAATCCTAACCCTAACCCTAACCATACCACCCCTAACCCTAATCCTAACCCTAACCCTTCCCCTAACCCTAACACTAACCCTAAACCAAACCAAACCGTAACTATAACCCTAAACCTTACCCTAACCCTAACCCAAACCCTAAACCTAACACAAACCCTAACCATAACACAAACCCTAACCCTAAACCAAACCCTAACCCTAACCCTAACCCTAGCCCAAACCCTAAACCTAAACTTAAACCTAACCCAAACCCTAACCCGATCACTTGCTCTAACCCAAACCCAAACCCTAACTCTAACACTAAGCCTAACCCTAACCAAAACACAAACCCTAAGCCTAACCCTAACCCAAACCGTAAACCTAACCTAAACCCAAGCATTAACACTTACCCTAACCCTAACCCAAGCCCTAAAACTAACCCTAACCCTAACCCTAACCCAAACCTAAACCCTAACCCAAACCCTAACCCTAAACCTAACCCTAAACCAAACCTAAACATTAACCCTAACCCTAACCGTAACCCTAACCTAAACTCTATCCCTAACCCTAACCCTAACCCTAATCCTAAACCTAACCCTAACCCTAACCCTAACACTAACCCCAACCCTAACCCTAAACCTAACCCTAAACCAACCCGAACTCTAAACCTAACTCTAAACCAAACCTCAACCTTAACCCTAACCTTAATCCTCACCCTAACCCTAACCCTAAACCACCCCTAACACTAACCCTAACCCTAACCCTTCCCCTAACCCTAACACTAACCCTAATCTTAACACTAACACTAACGCTAACCATAACCATAACCCTAACCCTAACCCAAACCCAAACTTCAACCCTAACCCTAACCAAAACCCTAACCCTAACCCTAACCTAACCCTAACCCAAACCCTAATCCTAACACTAACACTAACGCTAACCCTAACCCTAACCCTAACCCTAAGCCAAACCAAAACCTACTTCTATCACTAAACCTAACCCTAACCCAAGCCCAAACACTAATCCTAACCCTAACCCTAACCCTAAAACCTAACCCTAACCCTAACCTTAACCCTAACTCAAACCCTAACCCAAACCCTATCCCTAACCCTAACGCTAACCCGAACCCTAACACTAAGCCTATCCCAAACTGTAAACCTAACCTAAACCCAAGCCCTAACTCTAACCCTAAGCCTAACCCAAGCCCTAAAACAAACCCTAACCCTAATCCTAACCCAAACCTGAACCCTAACCCAAACCCAAACACTAACACTAACCTAAACCCTATCCCTAACCGTAACACTAACCCAAACCCTAACCCTAACCGAAACAGAAACCCTAATCCTAAGACTAAACCTAACCCTAACACTAACCCACACCCAAGCCCAAACACTAACCCCAACCCTAACCCTAACCCTATCTCTATCGCCTAGCCCTAACCCTAACCCTGGCCATAAGCCAAACCCTAACCCAAACACTAACCCTAACCCTAACCCTAACTCTAACCCTAACCCTAAACCTAACCGTAACCCAAGCCCAAACAGTAACCCCAAAAATAACCCTTACCCTATCGATAACATTAACCCTAACACAAACCAAACCCTAACCCTAAACCTAACCCTAACCCTAAAACTAACCCAAACCCTAATCCTAACACTAACCCTATTCCTAACCCTAACCCTAACCCTAACACAAACCCTAACCCTAACCCTTACACTAACCCTACCCCTATCCCAAACCCTAACACTAATCCAAACCCTAACCCTAACCCTAACCCTAACCGAAACCCAAACCCTAATCCTAACATTAAACCTAATCCTAATGCTAATCCTAACACTAACGGTAACCCAAGCCCAAACCCTAAACCGAACCCTAACCCTCACCCTATCCCTATCGCCTAGCCTAACCCCAACCCTAACCCTAAGCCAAACCCTAAGCCTAACTCTAACCCTAACCCTAAACGTAACCCTAACCCAAGCCCAAACACTAACCCTAAACCTAACCCTAACCCTAACACAAACCCTAACCCAAATCCTAACCCAAATCCTAACCGTAACACTAACCCTAACCCTAACCCTAACCCAAACCCTAACCCTAACCCTAACCTTAACCCTAATCCAAACCCTAACGCAAACCCTAACCCTAAACCTAAACCTAACCCAAACCCTAACCCTATACCATACTCAAACCCAAACCCAAACCCTAACCCTAACCCTAACCGTAACCCTAACCCTAAACCTAAACCTAACCCAAACCCAAAACCTAACCCTAAGCCTAACCCTAACCCTAAACCAAACCACAACTCTAAACCTAACTCTAACCCAAACCTAAAACATAACCCTAACCTTAATCCTAACCCTAACCCTAACCATAAACCACCCCTAACCCTAATCCTAACCCTAACCCTTCCCCTAACCCTAACCCTAACCCTAAAGCAAACCAAACCGTAACTATAACCCTAAACCTTACCCTAACGCTAACCCAAACCCTAAACCTAACACAAACCCTAACCATAACACTAACCCTAACCCTAAACCAAACCCTAACCCTAACCCTAACCCTAGCCCAAACCCTAAACCTAAACTTAAACCTAACCCAAACCCTAACCCGATCACTTGCTCTAACCCAAACCCAAACCCTAACTCTAACCCTAAGCCTAAACCTAACCTAAACACAAACCCTAACCCTAACCCTAACCCAAAACCGTAAACCTAACCTAAACCCAAGCATTAACACTTACCCTAACCCTAACCCAAGCCCTAAAACTAACCCTAACGCTAACCCTAACCCAAACCTAAACCCTAACCCAAACCCTAACCCTAAACCTAACCCTAAACCAAACCTAAACATTAACCCTAACCCTAACCGTAACCCTAACCTAAACTCTATCCCTAACCCTAATCCTAAACCTAACCCTAAACTAAACCTAAACCCTAACCCTAAACCTAACCCTAAACCTAACCCTAACCCTAATCCTAAACCTAAACCTAACCCTAACCCTAACCCTAACCCCAACCCTAACCCTAAAACTAACTCTAAACCAAACCCGAACTCTAAACCTAACTCTAAACCAAACCTCAACCTTAACCGTAACCTTAATCCTAAACCTAACCCTAACCCTAAACCACCCCTAACACTAACCCTAACCCTAACCCTTCCCCTAAACCTAACACTAACCCTAATCATAACACTAACACTAACGCTAACCATAACACTAACCCTAACCCTAACCCAAACCCAAACTTCAACCCTAACCCTAACCAAAACCCTAACCCTAACCCTAACCCTAACCCTAACCCAAACCCAAACCCTAATCCTAACACTAACATTAACGCTAACCCTAACCCTAACCCTAACCCTAAGCCAAACCAAAACCTACTCCTATCCCTAAACCTAACACTAACCCAAGCCCAAACACTAATCCTAACCCTAACCCTAATCCTAAAACCTAACCCTAACCCTAACCTTAACCCTAACACAAATCCAAACCCTAATCCTAACACTAACACTAACGCTAACCCTAACCCTAACCCTAACCCTAAGCCAAACCAAAACCTACACCTATCCCTAAACCTACCACTAACCCAAGCCAAAACTCTAATCCTAACCCTAACCCTAAAACCTAACCCTAACCCTAACCTTAACCCTAACCCAAAACCTAACCCAAACCGAAACCCTAATCCTAACCCTAACCCTAAACCTAACACAAACCCTAAACCTAAACCTAACCCTACCCTAAACCCTAACCGTAACACTAACCCTAACCCTATCCCTATCGCCTAGCCCTAACCCTAACTCTAACCCTAACTCTAACCCTAAGCCAAACCCTAACCCTAACTCTAACCCTAACCCTAAACCTAACCCTAACCCAAACACAAACACTAAACCTAACCCTAACGCTAAATCAAACCGTAACCCTAACCATAAACCTAACTGTATCTCTAACCTTAACACTAACCCAAACCTTACCCAAACACTAGCCCGAACCCTAACCCTAACCCGGACCCTAACACTAAGCCTATCCCAAACTCTAAACCTAACCTAAACCCAAGCCCTAACTCTAACCCTAAGCCTAACCCAAGCCCTAAAACAAACCCTAACCCTAATCCTAACCCAAACCTGAACCCTAACCCAAACCCAAACCCTAACACTAACCTAAACCCGATCCCTAACCCTAACACTAACCCAAATCCTAACACTAACCGAAACCCAAAACCTAATCCTAACACTAAACCTAACCCTAACACTAAGCCTAACCCAAGCCCAAACACTAAGCCCAACCCTAACCCTAACCCTATCCCTATCGCCTAGCCCTAACCCCAACCCTAAACCTAAGCCAAACCCTAAGCCTAACTCTAACCCTAACCCTAAACGTAACCCTAACCCAAGCCCAAACACTAACCCTAAACCTAACCCTAACCCTAAACCAAACCCTAACCCAAATCCTAAATCAAATCCTAACCGTAACACTAACCCTAACCCTAATCCTAACCCAAACCCTAACCCTCAACCTAACCCTAAACCCTAACCCTAACCCTAATCTTAACCCTAATCCAAACCCTAACGCAAACCCTAACCCTAACCCTAAACCTAAACCAAACCCTAACCATATACCTTACTCAAACCCAAACCCAAACCCTAACCCTAACACTAACCGTAACCCTAACCCTAAACCTAAACCTAACCCAAACCCAAACCCTAAACCTAAGCCTAACCCAAACCCTAAACCTAACCTAAACCCAAGCCCTAACCCTAACCCTAACCCAAGCCCTAAAACTAACCCTAACCCTAACCCTAACCCTAACCCTAACCCTTACCCTAACCCTAACACTAACCCTAAACCAAACCGAACCCTAACCTTAGCCTAAACCTAACCCTAACCCTAATTCAAAACCTAACCCTAACACTTACCCTAACCGTAGCCCTAAGCCTAACCCTAACCCAAACCCGCACACTAAACCTAACCCGAACACTAAACCTAACCCGAACCCTAAACCTAACCCTAAACGAAACCGTAACCTTAACCCTAACCTTAACCCTTATCCAAGCCCTAACTCTAAACCTTACCCTAACCCTAACCGTAAGCCTAAACCTAACCCAAACCCACACCCTAACCCTAACACTAACACTAACCCCAACCGTAAACCTAACACTAACCCTAAACCTAACTCAAAAATAAACCCTAACACTAACTCTAAAACAAACCCTAACCCAAACCCTAATCCTAATTCTAACCCTAAACATAAACGTAACCCTAACCCAAACCCTAACCCTAACCCTAACACTAACCCTGACTCTAACCCAAATCCTAACCCTAAACCTAACCCTAAACCTAACCCTAACCCTAACGCTAAACCAAACCCTAACCCTAACCCTAACTCTAACCCAAACCCAAAACCTAAACTTAATCCTAACCCTAAACCTATCACAAACCCTAATCCTAACACTAACCCTAACCCTAACCCTAACCCTAACCTAAACCAAAGCACTAACCCTAACCCTAACCCTAACACAAGCCCTAAAACTAACCCTAACCCTAACCCTAACCCAAACCTAAACCCTAACACAAACCCTAACCCTAACCCTAAACCAAACCTAAAACTTAACCCTAACCCTAACCCTAACCCCAACTTAACTCTATCACTAATCCTAACATTAACCCTACCCCAAACCAATCCCTGACCCTAACCCTAACCCTAACCCTAACCCTAAACCAACCTCTCACAGTAAACTTAACCTAACCCTAACCCCAACCCTAACCCTAAACCTAACCTTAAACGAAACCCTAACCCTAGCCCTAACCCTAACACTAACCCTGACCATAACCCAAATCCTAAACCTAACCCTCACCCTAACCCTAACCCTAACCCTAACCCAAAACCAAACCCTAACCCTAACCCTAACCCTAACCCTAACCCAAACACAAACCCTAACCCTAACCCTAACCCTAAACCTAACACAAACCCTAAACCTAAACCTAAACCTACCCTAAACCCTAATGGTAACACTAACCCTAACCCTATCCCTATCGCCTAGCCCTAAACCTAACTCTAACCCTAACCCTAACCCTAAGCCAAACGCTAACCCTATCTCTAACCCTAACCCTAAACCTAACCCTAACCCAAAACTAAACGCTAACCCTAAACCTAAGCCTAACCCTAACTCAAACAGTAAACCTAACCATAAATCTAACCGTATCCCTAACACAAACCCTAACCCTAACCCTAACCCTAAACCTAATCCTACCCTAAACCCTAACCGTAACACTAACCGTAACCCTAAAACAAACCCTAACCCAAACCCGAACCCTGACCCCTAACCCTAACCCTAAACTTAACCCTAACCCAAACCCTAACCCAAACCGTAACCTTAACCTTAAACCTAACCCAAAACCTAACCCGATCCCTTACTCTAACCCAAACCCAAACCTTAACCCTAACGCTAACCCTAACCGTAACCATAACCCTAAACCTAAACCTAACCCAAACACAAACATTAACCCTAAGCCTACCCAAACCTTAAACCTAACCTAAACCCAAGCCCTAACCCTTATCCTAACCCTAACCCAAGCCCTAAAACTAACCCTAACCCTAACCCTAACCCAAACATAAACCCTAAACCAAACCCTGACCCTAACCCTAACCCTAAACGAAACCTAAACCCTAACCCTAAACCTAATCCTAAACCTAATCCTAACCCTAACCCTAACCCTAACCCCAACCCTAACCCTAAAACTAACCCTAAACCAAACCCCAACTCTAAACCTAACTATAACCCAAACCTAAATCTTAAACCTAACCTTAATCCTAACCCTAACCATAAAACTAAACCAACCCTAACCCTAACCCTAACCCTAAACCAAACCTAAACCCTAACCCTAAATCTAACCCTAACCCTAAACCTAACCCTAACCCAAACACAAACACTAACCCTAAACCTAACCCTAACCCTAACTCAAACAGTAACCCTAACCATAAACCTAACAGTATCCCTAACACAAACCCTAACCCTAACCCTAACCCTAAACCTAATCCTACCCTAAACCCTAACCATAACACTAATCGTACCCCTAACCGAAACCCTAACACTAACCCTAACCCTAACCCTAACCCTAACCCTAAACTTAACCCTAACCCAACCCCTAACCCAAACCGTAACCCTAACCTTAAACCTAACCCAAACCCTAACCCGATCCCTTACTCTAACCCAAACCCAAACGCTAACCCTAACCCAAACCCTAACCCTAAACCTAAACCTAAACCTAAACCTAAACCTAACCCAAACCCAAACCCTAACTCTAACCCTACCCCAAACCCTTACATGATCCCTTAATCTAACGCTAACCGTAACCCTAACACTAACCCTAAACCTAACCTAAACTCTATCCCTAACCCTAACACTAATCTTACCCCATACCAATCCCTAACCCTAACCCTAACCCTAACCCTAACCCTAAACCAAACCTAAACCCTAACCCTAACCCTAACCCTAACCCTAATCCTAAACCTAACTGTAATACTAACTCTAATCCTATCCCCAAACCTAACCCTAAACCTAACGCTAAACCAAACCCCATTTCTAAACCTAACTCTAAACCAAACCTCAACCTTAAACCTAACCTTAATCCTAACCCTAACCCTAACCCTAAACCACCCCTAACCCTAATCCTAACCCTATCCATTCCCCTAACCCTAACACTAACCCTAAATCACCCCTAACACTAACACTAACCCTAACCCTTCCCCTAACCCTAACCCTAACCCTAACCCTAACACAAACCCTAACCCTAACCCTAACCGAAACCCAAACCCTAATCCCTAACCCTAACCCTAACCCAAACCCTAAACCTAAACTTAAACCTGACCCAAACCCTAACCCGATCACTTGCTCTAACCCAAACCCAAACCCTAACCCTAACCCTAAACCTACAACCTAAACTAAACACGAACCCTAACCCTAACCCTAACAAAAACCGTAAACCTAACCTAAACCCAAGCACTAACCCTTACCCTAACCCTAACCCAAGCCCTAAAACTAACCCTAACCCTAACCCTAACCCAAACCTAAACCCTAACCCAAACCCTAACCCTAAACCTAACCCTAAACCAAACCTAAACATTAACCCTAACCCTAAACCTAACCTAAACTCTATCCTTAACCCTAACCCTAAACCTAACCCTAAACCAAACCTAAACCCTAACCCTAACCCTAACCCTAACCCTAACCCTAATCCTAAACCTAACCCTAACCCTAACCCTAACCCCAACACTAACCCTAAACCTAACTCTAAACCAAACCCGAACTCTAAACCTAACTCTAAACCAAACCTCAACCTTAACCCTAACCTTAATCCTAAACCTAAAACTAACCCTAAACCACCCCTAACACTAACCCTAACCCTAACCGTTCCCCTAACCCTAACCCTAACCCTAACCCTATCCCAAACCCTAACCCTAACCCTAACCCTAACCCTAACCCTAACCCTAACCCTAACCGAAACCCAAACCCTAATCCTAACACTAAACCTAACCCTAATCCTAACCCTAACACTAACCCTAACCCAAGCCCAAACACTAACCCCAACCCTAACCCTAACCCTATCCCTATCGCCTAGCCCTAACCATAACCCTAACCCTAAGCCAAACCCTAACCCTAACTCTAACCCTAACCCTAAACCTAACCCTAACCGAAGCCCAACCAATAACCCCAAACCTAAACCTTACACTATCCATAATTTTAACCCTAACACAAACCAAACCCTAAGCCAATCCCTAACCCTAACCCTAACCCTAAACCTAACCCAAACCCTAATCCTAACACGAACCCTAACCCTAACCCTAACCCTAACACAAACCCTAAAACTAACCCTTACCCTAACCCTAACCCTATCCCAAAACCTAACACTAACCCAAAGCCTAACCCTAACCCTAACCCTAACCGAAAACCAAACCCTAATGCTAACACTAAACCTAACCCTAATCCTAATCCTAACACTTACCGTAACCCAAGTCCAAACCCTAACCCGAACCCTAACCCTAACACTATCGCTATTGCCTAGCCCTAACCCCAACCCTAACCCTAAGCCAAATCCTAACCCTAATTCTAACCCTAACCTTAAACCTAACCCTAACCCAAGCCCAAACACTAACCCTAAACCTAACCCTCACCCTAAACCAAACCCTAACCCAGATCCTATTCCTAACCATCACCCTAACACAAACCGTAACCCTAACCCTAACCCTAAACCTAACCCTACCCCAAAACCTAACCGTAACACTAACCGTAACCCTAACCCTAACCCTAACCCAAACCCTAACCCTCACCCTAACCCTATCCCGTAACCCTAACCCTAACCTTAACCCTAATCCAAACCCTAAACCTAACCCTAAACCTAACCCAAACCCTAACCGTATACCTTACTCTAACCCAAACCCAAACCCTACCCCTAACCCTAAAACTAAACCTAAACGTAACCCAAAACCAAACCCTACCCCTATGCCTAACCCAAACCCTAAACCTAACCTAAACCGAAGCCCTAACCCTAACCCTAACCCTAACCCAAGCCCTAAAACTAAACCTAACCCTAACCCTAACCCTAACCCTAACCCTTACCCTAACCCTAACACTAACCCTAAACCAAACCAAACCCTAACCCTAAGCCTAAACCTAACCCTAACCCTAATTCAAACCCTAACGCTAACACTTACCCTAACCCTAGCCCTAAGCCTAACCCTAACCCAAACCCGCACACTAAACCTAACCCGAACCCTAAACCTAACCCTAAACGAAACCCTAACCCTAACCCTAATCCTAACCCTTACCCAAGCCCTAAACCTAACCCTTACCCTAACCCAAACCCTAACCCTAACCCTAATCCTAATGCTAACCCTAAACATAACCATAACCCTAAACCTAACCATAACCCTAACCCTAATCCTAACCCTGACTCTAACCCAAATCCTAACCCTAAACCTAACCCTAACACTAACCGTAACGCTAAACAAAACCCTAACCCTAACCCGAACCCTAACCCACACCCAAAACCTAACCTTAATCCTAACCCTAAACCTAACACAAACCCTAATCCTAACCCTAACCCTAACCCTAACCCTAACCCTAACCCTAACATTAACCCAAGCCCTAACCCTATCGTAACCTTAACCCAAACCCTAAAACTAACCCTAAACCTAACCCTAACCCAAACTTAAACCCTAACACAAACCCTAACCCTAACCCTAAATCAAACCTAAACGCTAACCCTAAACCTAACCCTAACCCTAACCTAAACTCTATCACTAACCCTAACACTAACCCTACACCAAACCAATCCTAACCCTAACCCTAACCCTAACCCTAAACCAACCTCTCACAGTAACCTTAACCTAACCCTAACCCCAAACCTAACCCTTACCTTATCCGTAATATTAACCCTAACCCAAATCAAACCCTAACCTTAACCCTAACCCTAACCCAAAACCTAAACCTAAACCTAACCCTAATCCTAAACCTAACACTAACCCTAACCCTAAACCTAATCCTAACCCCAACCCTAACACTAACCCTGACCCTAAACCAAACCCTAACCCTAACCCTAACCCTAACCCTAACTCAAACCCAAACCCTCACACTAACCGTAACACTAAACCTAACACAAACCCTAAACCTAAACCTAACCCTACCCTAAACCCTAATGGTAACACTAACCCTAACCCTATCCCTATCGCCTAGCCCTAACCCTAACTCTAAACCTAAATCTAACCCTAAGCCAAACCCTAACCCTAACACTAACCCTAACCCTAAACCTAACCCTAACCCAATCCCAAACACTAACCCTAAACCTAACCCTAACCCTAACTCAAACAGTAAACCTAACCATAAATCTAACCGTATCCCTAACACAAACCCTAACCCTAACCCTAACCCTAAACCTAATCCTCCACTAAACCCTAACCATAACCCTAACCCTAACCCTAGCCCAAACCCTAACGCTCACCCTAACCCTAAACCCTAACCCTAACCCTAACCTTAACCCTAATCCAAATCCTAACGCAAACCCTAACCCTAACCCTAAACCTAACCCAAACCCTAACCCTATACCTTACTCTAACCCAAAGCCAAACCCTAACCCTAACGCTAACTGTAACCCTAACCCTAAACCTAAACCTAACCCAAACCCAAACCCTAACCCTAAGCCTAACCCAAACCCTAAACCTATCCTAAACCCAAGCCCTATCCCTAACCCTAACCCAAGCCCTAAAACTAACCCTAACCCTAAACCTAACCCTAACCCTAACCCTAATCCTTACCCTAAACCTAACACTAACCCTAAACCAAACCAAACCGTAACTATAACCCTAAACCTTACCCTAACCCTAACCCAAACCCTAAACCTAACACAAACCCTAACCATAACACTAACCCTAACCCTAACCCAAACCCTAACCCTAACCCTAACCCTAACCCAAACCCTAAACCTAAACTTAAACCTGACGCAAACCCTAACCCGATCACTTGCTCTAACCCAAACCCAAACCCTAACCCTTACCCTAAACCTAAACCTAACCTAAACACAAAACCTAAACCTAACCCTAAACCAAACCGTAAACCTAACCTAAACCCAAGTACTAACCCTTACCCTAACCCTAACCCAAGCCCTAAAACTAACCCTAACCCTAACCCTAACTCAAACCTAAACCCTAACCCAAACCCTAACCCTAAACCTAACCCTAAACCAAACCTAAACATTAACCCTAACCCGAACCGTAACCCTAACGCTAACCTAAACTCTATCCCTAACCCTAACAC
>CM069537.1:1005000-1075000 GCA_035773235.1 Eospalax fontanierii
CCCTAAGCCAAACCCTAACCCTAACCCTAACCCTAACCCTAACCCAAGCCCAAACACTAACCCTAAATCAAACCCTAACCCTATCCCAAACCCTAACCCAAATCCTAACAAAATCCTAACCGTAACACTAAGCCTAACCCTAACCCTATCCCAAACCCTAACCCTCACCATAACCCTAAACCCTAACCCTAACGCTAACCTTAACCCTAATCCAAACCCTAACGCAAACCCTAACCCTAACTCTAAACCTAACCCAAACCCTAACCCTATACCTTACCCTAACCCTAACCCTAACCCTAACCCTAACCCTAACCCTAACCCTAACCCTATCCCTATGCCCTAGCCCTAACCCTAACCCTAACCCTAACCCTAACCATAACCATAACCCTAACCCCAAACCTAACCCTTACCCTATCCGTAATATTAAACCTAACCCAAATCAAACCCTAACCCTAACTCTAACCCTAACCCAAAACCTAATCCTAAACCTAACCCTAATCCTAAACCTAACCCTAACCCTAAACCTAATCCTAACCCCAAACCTTACCCTAAACCTAACCTAAACTCTATCCCTAACCCTAACACTAATCTTACCCCAAACCAATCCCTAACACTAACCCTCACCCTAAACCATACCTAAACCCTAACCCTAACCCTAACCCTAACCCTATCCCTAATCCTAAACTAACCCTAACACTAACTCTTATCCTAACCCCAACCTTAACCCTAAACCTAACGCTAAACCAAACGCCAACTCTAAACCTAACTCTAACCCAAACCTAAAACTTAACCCTAACCTTAATCCTAACCCTAACCCTAACCCTAAACCACCCCTAACCCTAATCCTAACCCTAACCCTTCCCCTAACCCTAACACTAACCCTAAACCAAACCAAACCGTAACTATAACCCTAAACCTAACCCTGACCCTAACCCTAACCCAAACCCTAAACCTAACACAAACCCTAACCATAACACTAAATCTAACCCTAACCCAAACCCTAACCATAACCATAACCCTAACCCAAACCCTAAACCTAAGCATAAACCTAACCCAAACCCAAACCCGATCACTTGCTCTAACCCAAACCTAACCCTAACCCTAACCATAAACCTAAACCTAACCTAAACAGAAACCCTAACCCTAACCCAAACCGTAAACCTAACCTAAACCCAAGCACTAACCCTTACCCTAACCCTAACCCAAGCCCTAACACTAAACCTAACCCTAACCCTAACCCTAAACCTAACCCTAACCCAAACCCTAACTCTAAACCTAACCCTAAACCAAACCTGAACATTAACCCTAACCCTAACCCTAACCCTAAACCTAACCCTAAACCAAACCTAAACCCTAACCCTAACCCTAACCGTAACCCTAATCCTAAACCTAACCCTAACCCTAACCCTAACCCTAAGCCCAACCCTAACCCTAAACCTAACTCTAAACCAAACCCGAACTCTAAACCTAACTCTAAACCAAACCTCAAACTTAAACCTAAACTTAATCCTAACCCTAACCCTAAGCCTAAACCACCCCTAACACTAACCCTAACCCTAACCCTTCCCCTAACCCAAAACCTAACCCAAACCGAAACCCTAACACTAACCCTAACCCTAAACCTAACACAAACCCTAAACCTAAACCTAACCCTACCCTAAACGCTAACCGTAACACTAACCCTAACCTTATCCCTATCGCCTAGCCCACGCCTAACTCTAACCCTAACTCTAACCATAAGCCAACCCCTAACCCTAACTCTAACCCTAACCCTAAACCTAACCCTAACCCAAACCCAAACACTAACCCTAAACCTAACCCTAACCCTAACTCAAACCGTAACCCTAACCATAAACCTAACTGTATCCCTAACCTTAACACTAACACAAACACTAACCCAAACCCTACCTCTAACCCTAACCCTAACCCGAACCCTAACACTAAGCCTATCCCAAACTCTAAACCTAACCTAAACCCAAGCCCTAACTCTAACCCTAAGCCTAACCCAAGCCCTAAAACAAACCCTAACCCTAATCCTAACCCAAACCTGAACCCTAACCCAAACCCAAACCCTAAAACTAACCTAAACCCTATCCCTCACCCTAACACTAACCCAAACCCTAACCCTAACTGAAACCAAAACCCTAATCCTAACACTAAACATAACCCTAACCCTAACCCTAACACAAACCCTAACCCTCACCCTTACCCTAACCCTAACCCTATCCGAAACCCTAACCCTAACCCTAACCCTAACCCTAACCCAAACCCTAATCCTAACACTAAAACTAACCCTAATCCTAATCCTAACACTAACGGTAACCCAAGCCCAAACCCTAAACCGAACCCTAACCCTAACCCAATCCCTATCGCCTAGCCTTAACCCCAACCCTAACCCTAAGCCAAACCCTAACCCTAACCCTTACCCTAACCCTAACCCTACCCGAAACCCTAACCCTAACCCTAACCCTAACCCTAACCCAAACCCTAATCCTAACACTAAACCTAACCCTAATCCTAATCCTAACACTAACGGTAACCCAAGCACAAACGCTAAACCGAACCCTAACCCTAACCCAATCCCTATCGCCTAGCCTTAACCCCAACCCTAACCCTAAGCCAAACCCTAACCCTAACTCTAAACCTAACCCTAAACCTAACCCTAACCCAAGACCAACAACGAACCCCAAACCAAAACCCAACACCTACCACAAATTTAACCCCAACACAAACCAAGCCCTAAGCCAAACCCTAACCCTAACCCTAAACCTAAACCTAACCCAAACCCTAATCCTAACACGAAACCTAACCCTAACCCTAACACAAACCCTAACGCTAACCCTTACCCTAACCCTAACCCTATCCCAAAACCTAACACTAACCCAAAGCCTAACCCTAACCCTAACCCTAACCGAAACCCAAACCCTAATGCTAACACTAAACCTAACCCTAATCCTAATCCTAACACTAACCGTAACCCAAGTCCAAACCCTAACCCGAACCCTAACCCTAACACTATCCCTATCGCCTAGCCCTAACCCCAACCCTAACCCTAAGCCAAACCCTAACCCTAACCCTAACCCTAACCCAAGCCCAAACACTAACCCTAAACCAAACACTAACCCTAACCCAAACTCTAACCGAAATCCTAACCAAAATCCTAACCGTAACACTAAGCCGAACCCTAACCCTAACCCAAACCCTAACCCTCACCATAACCCTAAACCCTAACCCTAACGCTAAACTTAACCCTAATCCAAACCCTAACGCAAACCCTAACCCTAAATCTAAACCTAACCCAAACCCTAAACCTATACCTTACCCTAACCCTAACCCTAACCCTAACCCTAACCCTAACCCTAACCCTAAACCTATCGCTATCGCCTAGCCCTAACCCTAACCCTAACCCTAACCCTAACCCTAACCCTAACCCTAACCCTAACCCCAAACCTAACCCTTACCCTATCCGTAATATTAACCCTAACCCAAATCAAACCCTAACCCTAACTCTAACCCTAACCCAAAACCTAAACCTAAACCTAACCCTAATCCTAAACCTAACCCTAACCCTAACCCTAAACCTAATCCTAACCCCAAACCTAACCCTAAACCTAACCTAAACTCTATCCCTAACACTAATCTTACCCCAAACCAATCCCTAACCCTAACCCTAACCCTAACCCTAACCCTAAACCAAACCTAAACCCTAACCCTAACCCTAACCCTAACCCTAATCCTAAACCTAACCCTAACACTAACTCTAATCCTAACCCCAACCCTAACCCTAAACCTAACGCTAAACCAAACGCCAACTCTAAACCTAACTCTAACCCAAACCTAAAACTTAACACTAACCTTAATCCTAACCCTAACCCTAACCCTAAACCACCCCTAACCCTAATCCTAACCCTAACCCTTCCCCTAACCCTAACACTAACCCTAAACCAAACCAAACCGTAACTATAACCCTAAACCTAACCCTAACCCTAACCCTAACCCAAACCCTAAACCTAACACAAACCCTAACCATAACACTAAATCTAACCCTAAACCAAACCCTAACCCTAACCCTAACCCTAACCCAAACCCTAAACCTAAACTTAAACCTAACCCAAACCCTAACCCGATCACTTGCTCTAACCCAAACCCAAACCCTAACCCTAACCATAAACCTAAACCTAACCTAAACACAAACCCTAACCCTAACCCTAACCCTAACCCTACCCCTAACCCTTCCCCTAGCTCTAACCCAAGCCCTAAAACTAACCCTAACCCTAACCCTAACCCAAACCTAAACCCTAACCCAAACCCTAACCCTAAACCTAACCCTAAACCAAACCTGAATATTAACCCTAATCCTTATGCTAACCGTAACCCTAACCTAAATTCTATCCCTAACCCTAACCCTAAACCTAACCCTAAACCAAACCTAAACCCTAACCCTAACCCTAACCCTAACCCTAACCCTAATCCTAAACCTAACCTTAACCCTAACCCTAACCCTAAGCCCAACCCTAACCCTAAACCTAACTCTAAACCAAACCTGAACTCTAAACCTAACTCTAAACCAAACCTCAACCTTAACCCTAACCTTAATCCTAACCCTAACCCTAACCCTAAACCACCCCTAACACTAACCCTAACCCTAACCCTTCCCCTAACCCAAAACCTAAACCAAAAGGAAACGCTAACACTAACCCTAACCCTAAACCTAACACAAACCCTAAACCTAAACCTAACCCTACCCTAAACCCTAACCGTAACACTAACCCTAACCCTATCCCTATCGCCTAGCCCTAAGCCTAACTCTAACCCTAACTCTAACCATAAGCCAAACCCTAACCCTAACTCTAACCCTAACCCTCAACCTAACTCTAACCCAAACCCAAACACTAACCCTAAACCTAACCCTAACCCTAACTCAAACCGTAACCCTAACCATAAACCTAACTGTATCCCTAACCTTAACCCTAACCCAAACCCTAACCCAAACCCTACCTCTAACCCTAACCCTAACCCGAACCCTAACACTAAGCCTATCCCAAACTCTAAACCTAACCTAAACCCAAGCCCTAACTCTAACCCTAAGCCTAACCCAAGCCCTAAAACAAACCCTAAACCTAATCCTAACCCAAACCTGAACCCTAAAGCAAACCCAAACCCTAACACTAACCTAAACCCTATCCCTCACCCTAACACTAACCCAAACCCTAACCCTAACCGAAACCAAAACCCTAATCCTAACACTAAAGCTAACCCTAACACTAACCCTAACCCAAGCCCAAACACTAACCCCAACCCTAACCCTAACCCTAACTCACACCTAAACCCTAACAATAACCATAACCCAAACCGTAACCCTAACCCTAACCCTAATCCTAACCCTAAAAATAACCATAACCCTAACCCAAACCCTAAACCTAACCCTATCCATAACCCTGACCCTAACCCAAATTCTAACCCTAAACCTAACCCTAACCCTAACCCTAACCCTAACCCTAACCCCAACCCTAACCCTAAAACTAACCCTAAACCAAACCCGAACTCTAAACCTAACTCTAAACCAAACCTCAACCTTAACCCTAACCTTAATCCTAACCCTAACCCTAACCCATATACCACCGCTAACACTAACCGTAACCCTAACCCTTCCCCTAACCCTAACACTAACCCTAATCCTAACACTAACACTAACGCTAACCATAACCATAACCCTAAGCCTAACCGAAACACAAACTTCAACCCTAACCCTAACCAAAACCCTAACCCTAACCCTAACCCTAACCCTAACCCTAACCCTAACCCAAACCCTAATCCTAACACTAACACTAACGCTAACCCTAACCCTAACCCTAATCCTAAGCCAAAACAAAACCTACTCCTATCCCTAAACCTAACCCTAACCCAAGCCCAAACACTAATCCTTACCCTTACCCTAACCCTAAAACCTAACCCTAACCCTAACCATAACCCTGACCCTAACCCAAATCCTAACCCTAACCCTAATCCTAACCCTAACCCTAACCCTAACCATAACCCTAATCCTAACCCTAAAAATAACCGTAACGCTAACCCAAACCCTAACCATAACCCTAACCATAACCCTGACCCTAACCCAAATCCTAACCCTAACCCTAACCCAAACCCTAACCCAAACCCTATCCTTAACCCTAACGCTAACCCGAACCCTAACACTAAGCCTATCCCAAACTGTAAACCTAACCTAAACCCAAGCCCTAACTCTAACCCTAAGCCTAACCCAAGCCCTAAAACAAACCCTAACCCTAATCCTAACCCAAACCTGAACCCTAACCCAAACCCAAACCCTAACAGTAACCTAAACCCTATCCCTAACCCTAACAGTAACCCAAACCCTAACCGTAACCGAAACCCAAACCCTAATCTTAACACTAAACCTAACCCTAACACTAACCCTAACCCAAGCCCAAACACTAACCCCAACCCTAACCCTAACCCTATCTCTATCGCCTAGCCCTAACCCTAACCCTAACCATAAGCCAAACCCTAACCCAAACACTAACCCTAACCTAACCCTAACTCTAACCCTAACCCTAAACCTAACCCTAACACAAGCCCAAACACTAACCACAAAAATAACCCTTACCCTATCCATAACATTAACCCTAACACAAATCAAACCCTAACCCTAACCCTAACCCTAACCCTAACCCTAACCCTAACACAAACCCTAACCCTAACCCTTACCCTAACCCTAACCCTATCCCAAACCCTAACCCTAACCCTAACCCTAACCGAAACCCAAACCCTAATCCTAACACTAAACCTAACCCTAATCCTAATCCTAACACTAACGGTAACCCAAGCCCAAACCCTAAACCGAACCCTAACCCTAACCCAATCCCTATCGCCTAGCCCTAACCCCAACCCTAACCCTAAGCCAAATCTTAACCCTAACTCTAACCCTAAACCTAAACCTAACCCTAACCCAAGCCCAACCACTAACCCCAAACCTAAACCTTACACTATCCATAATTATAACCCTAACACAAACCAAACCCTAAACCAAACCCTAACCCTAACCCTAAACCTAAACCTAACCCAAACCCTAATCCTAACACGAACCCTAACCCTAACCCTAACCCTAACCCTAACACAAACCCTAACGCTAACCCTTACACTAAACCTAACCCTATCCCAAAACCTAACACTAACCCAAAGACTAACCGTAAACCTAACCCTAATCGAAACCCAAACCCTAATGCTAACACTAAACCTAACCCTAATCCTAATCCTAACTCTAACCGTAACCCAAGTCCAAACCCTAACCTGAACCCTAACCCTAACACTATCCCTATCGCCTAGCCCTAACCCCAACCCTAACCCTAAGCCAAACCCTAACCCTAACCCTAACCCTAACCCTAACCCAAGCCCAAACACTAACCCCAACCCTAACCCTAACACTATCCCTATCGCCTAGCCCTAACCCTCACCCTAACCCTAAGCCAAACCCTAACCCTAACTCTAACCCTAACCCTAAACCTAACCCTAACAGAAGCCCAACCACTAACCCCAAACCTAAACATTACACTATCCATAATTTTAACCCTAACACAAACCAAACCCTAAGCCAAACCCTAACTCTAACCCTAACCCTAAACCTAACCGAAACCCTAATCCTAACACGAACCCTAACCCTAACCCTAACCCTAACCCTAACACAAACCCTAAAACTAACCCTTACCCTAACCCTAACCCTATCCCAAAACCTAACACTAACCCAAAGCCTAACCCTAACCCTAACCCTAACCGAAACCCAAACCCTAATGCGAACACTAAACCTAACCCTAATCCTAATCCTAACACTAACCGTAACCCAAGTCCAAACCCTAACCCGAACCCTAACCCTAACACTATCCCTATCGCCTAGCCCTAAGCCCAACCCTAACCCTAAGCCAAATCCTAACCCTAATTCTAACCCTAACCCTAAACCTAACCCTAACCCAAGCCCAAACACTAACCCTAAACCTAACCCTCACCCTAACCCAAACCCTAACCTAAATCCTAACCCTAACCCTTACCCTAACACAAACCGTAACCCTAACCCTAACCCTAAACCTAACCCTACCCCAAAACCTAACCGTAACACTAACCATAACCCTAACCGTAACCCTAACCCAAACCCTAACCCTCACCCTAACCCTATCCCGTAAACATAACCCTAACCCTTACCCAAGCCCTACCCCTAACCCTTACCCTAACCCTAACCCTAAACCTAACCCTAACCCTAACTCAAAACTAAATCCTAACACTAACCCTAACCCAAACCCTAACCCTAACCCTAATCCTAATCCTAACCCTAACCATAACCATAACCCTAAACCTAACCTTAACCCTAACCCTAATCCTACCCCTGACTCTAACCCAAATCCTAACCCTAAACCTAACCCTAACCCTAACCCTAACTCTAAACCAAACCCTAACCCTAACCCGAACCCTAACCCAAACCCAAAACCTAACCTTAATCCTAACCCTAAACCTAACACAAACCCTAATCCTAACCCTAACCCTAACCCTAACCCTAACCCGAACCCTAACATAACCCCAAGCCCTAACCCTATCCCTAACCCTAACCCAAGCCCTAAAACTAACCCTAACCCTAACCCTAACTCAAACCTAAACCCTAACACAAACCCTAACCCTAACCCTAAATCAAACCTAAACGCTAACCCTAAACCTAACCCTAAACCTAACCTAAACTCTATCACTAACCCTAACACTAACCCTACACCAAACCAATCCTAACCCTAACCCTAACCCTAACCCTAAACCAACCTCTCACAGTAACCTTAACCTAACCCTAACCCCAAACCTAACCTTTACCCTATCCGTAATATTAACCCTAACCCAAATCAAACCCTAACCCTAACCCTAACCCTAACCCAAAACCTAAACCTAAACCTAACCCTTATCCTAAACCTAACCCTAACCCTAACCCTAAACCTAATCCTAACCCCAACCCTAACCCTAAACCTAACCTTAAACGAAACCCTAAACCTAACCCTAACACTAACCCTGACCCTAAACTAAACCCTAACCCTAACCCTAACCCTAACCCTAACTCAAACCCAAACCCTAACCCTAACCGTAACTCTAAAACTAACACAAACCCTAAACCTAAACCTAACCCTACCCTAAACCCTAATGGTAACACTAACCCTAACCCTATCCCTATCGCCTAGCCCTAACCCTAACTCTAATCCTAACTCTAACCCTAAGCCAAACCCTAACCCTAACTCTAACCCTAACCCTAAACCTAACCCTAACCCAAACCCAAACACTAACCCTAAACCTAACCCTAACCCTAAATCAAACAGTAAACCTAACCATAAATCTAACCGTATCCCTAACACAAACCCTAACCCTAACCCTAACCCTAAACCTAATCCTACCCTAAACCCTAACCATAACACTAATCGTAACCCTAACCGAAAACCTAACCCTAACCCTAACCCTAACCCTAAACTTAACCCTAAACCAAACCCTAAAGCAAACCCTAACCCTAACCTTAAACCTAACCCAAACCCTAACCCGAACCCTTACTCTAACCCAAACCCAAACCCTAACCCTAACCCAAACCTAAACCTAACCTAAACACAAAACCTAAACCTAACCCTAAACCAAACCGTAAACCTAACCTAAACCCAAGTACTAACCCTTACCCTAACCCTAACCCAAGCCCTAAAACTAACCCTAACCCTAACCCTAACCTAAACTCTATCCCTAAGCCTAACCCTAAACCTAATCCTAAACCAAACTTAAACCGTAACCCTAACCCTAACCCTAACCCTAACCCTAAGCCTAAACCTAACCCTAACCCTAACCATAACCCTAACCCCAACCCTAAGCCTAAACCTAACTCTAAACCAAACCGAACTCTAAACCTAACTCTAAACCAAACCTCAACCTTAACCCTAACCTTAATCCTAACCCTAACCCTAACCCTAAACCACCCTTAACACTAACCCTAACCCTAACACTAACCCTAATCATAACACTAACACTAACGCTAACCATAACACTAACCCTAACCCTAACCCAAACCCAAACTTCAACCCTAACCCTAACCAAAACCCTAACCCTAACTCTAACCCTAACCCAAACCCAAACCCTAATCCTAACACTAACACTAACGCTAACGCTAACCCTAACCCTAACCCTAAGCCAAACCAAAACCTACTCCTATTCCTAAACCTAACACTAACCCAAGCCCAAACACTAATCCTAACCCTAACCCTAACCTTAAAACCTAACCCTAACACTAACACTAAACCTAACCCTAACCCAAACCCTAACCCTAACCATAACCCTAACCCAAACCCTAAACCTAAACTTAAACCTAACCCAAACCCTAACCCGATCACTTGCTCTAACCCAAACCCAAACCCTAACCCTAACCATAAACCTAAACCTAACCTAAACACAAACCCTAACCCTAACCCTAACCCAAACCGTAAACGTAACCTAAACCCAAGCACTAACCCTTGCGCTAACCCTAACCCAAGCCCTATAACTAACCCTAACCCTAACCCTAACCCTAACCCAAACCTAAACCCTAACCCAAACCCTAACCCTAAACCTAACCCTAAACCAAACCTGAACATTAACCCTAACCCTAACCCTAACCCTAACCTAAACTCTATCCCTACCCCTAACCCTAAACCTAACCCTAAACCAAACCTAAACCCTAACCCTAACACTAACCCTAACCCTAACCCTAATCCTAAACCTAACCCTAACCCTAACCCTAACCCTAAGCCCAACCCTAACCCTAAACCTAACTCTAAACCAAACCCGAACTCTAAACCTAACTCTAAACCAAACCTCAACCTTAACCCTAACCTTAATCCTAACCCTAACCCTAACCCTAAACCACACCTAACACTAACCCTAACCCTAACCCTTCCCCTAACCCAAAACCTAACCCAAACCGAAACCCTAACACTAACCCTAACCCTAAACCTAACACAAAACCTAAACCTAAACCTAACCCTACCCTAAACCCTAACCGTAACACTAACCCTAACCCTATCCCTATCGCCTAGCCCTAAGCCTAACTCTAACCCTAACTCTAACCATAAGCCAAACCCTAACCCTAACTCTAACCCTAACCCTAAACCTAACCCTAACCCAAACCCAAACACTAACCCTAAACCTAACCCTAACCCTAACTCAAACCGTAACCCTAACCATAAACCTAACTGTATCCCTAACCTTAACCCTAACACAAACCCTAACCCAAACCCTACCTCTAACCCTAACCCTAACCCGAACCCTAACACTAACCCAAACCCTAACCCTAACCGAAACCAAAACCCTATTCCTAACACTAAACCTAACCCTAACACTAACCCTAACCCAAGCCCAAACAGGAACCCCAACCCTAACCCTAACCCTATCCCTATCGCCTAGCCCTAACCCTAACCGAAACCATAAGCCAAACCCTAACGCAAACAATAACCCTAACCTAACCCTAACTCTAACCCTAACCCTAAACCTAACCCTAACACAAGCCCAAACACTAACCCCAAAAATAAGCCTTACCCTATCCATAACATTAACCCTAACACAAATCAAACCCTAACCCTAACCCTAACCCTAACCCTAACCCTAACACAAACCCTAACCCTAACCCTTACCCTAACCCTAACCCTAACCCTATCCCAAACCCTAACCCTAACCCTAACCCTAACCGAAACCCAAATCCTAATCCTAACACTAAAGCTAACCCTAATCCTAATCCTAACACTAACGGTAACCCAAGCCCAAACCCTAAACCGAACCATAACCCTAACCCAATCCCTATCGCCTAGCCCTAACCCCAACCCTAACCCTAAGCCAAATCCTAACCCTAACTCTAACCCTAACCCTAAACCTAACCCTAACCCAAGCCCAACCACTAACCCCAAACCTAAACCTTACACTATCCATAATTTTAACCCTAACACAAACCAAACCCTAAGCCAAACCCTAACCCTAACCCTAAACCTAAACCTAACCCAAACCCTAATCCTAACACGAACCCTAACCCTAACCCTAACCCTAACCCTAACACAAACCCTAACGCTAACCCTTACACTAACCCTAACCCTATCCCAAAACCTAACACTAACCCAAAGCCTAACCCTAACCCTAACCCTAACCGAAACCCAAACCCTAATGCTAACACTAAACCTAACCCTAATCCTAATCCTAACACTAACCGTAACCCAAGTCCAAACCCTAACACGAACCCTAACCCTAACACTATCCCTATCGCCTAGCCCTAACCCCAACCCTAACCCTAAGCCAAACCCTAACCCTAACCCTAACCCTAACCCTAACCCAAGCCCAAACACTAACCCTAAATCAAACCCTAACCCTAACCCAAACCCTAACCCAAATCCTAACAAAATCCTAACCGTAACACTAAGCCTAACCCTAACCCTATCCCAAACCCTAACCCTCACCATAACCCTAAACCCTAACCCCAACGCTAACCTTAACACTAATCCAAACCCTAACGCCACCCCTAACCCTAACTCTAAACCTAACCCAAACCCTAACCCTATACCTTACCCTAACCCTAACCCTAACCCTAACCCTAACCCTAACCCTAACCCTATCCCTATACCCTAGCCCTAACCCTAACCCTAACCCTAACCCTAACCATAACCATAACCCTAACCCCAAACCTAACCCTTACCCTATCCGTAATATTAAACATAACCCAAATCAAACCCTAACCCTAACTCTAACCTAACCCAAAACCTAAACCTAAACCTAACCCTAATCCTAAACCTAACCCTAACCCTAAACCTAATCCTAACCCCAAACCTTACCCTAAACCTAACCTAAACTCTATCCCTAACCCTAACACTAATCTTACCCCAAACCAATCCCTAACCCTAACCCTAACCCTAAACCAAACCTAAACCCTAACCCTAACCCTAACCCTAAACCTAACCCTAATCCTAAACCTAACCCTAACACTAACTCTAATCCTAACCCCAACCCTAACCCTAAACCTAACGCTAAACCAAACGCCAACTCTAAACCTAACTCTAACCCAAACCTAAAACTTAACCCTAACCTTAATCCTAACCCTAACCCTAACCCTAAACCACCCCTAACCCAAATCCTAACCCTAACCCTTCCCCTAACCCTAACACTAACCCTAAACCAAACCATACCCTAACTAAAACCCAAAACCTAGCCCTAACCCTAACCCAAACCCTAAACCTAACACAAACCCTAACCATAACACTAACCCTAACCCTAACCCAAACCCTAACCCTAACCATAACCCTAACCCAAACCCTAAACCTAAGCATAAACCTAACCCAAACCCAAACCCAATCACTTGCTCTAACCCAAACCTAACCCTAACCCTAACCATAAACCTAAACCTAACCTAAACAGAAACCCTAACCCTAACCCTAACCCAAACCGTAAACCTAACCTAAACCCAAGCACTAACCCTTACCCTAACCCTAACCCAAGCCCTAAAACTAACCCTAACCCTAACCCTAACCCAAACCTAAACCCTAACCCAAACCCTAACCCTAAACCTAACCCTAAACGAAACCTGAACATTAACCCTAACCCTAACCCTAACCCTTAACCTAACCCTAAACCAAACCTAAACCCTAACCCTAACCCTAACCGTAACCCTAATTCTAAACCTAACCCTAACCCTAACCCTAACCCTAAGCCCAACCCTAACCCTAAACCTAACTCTAAACCAAACCCGAACTCTAAACCTAACTCTAAACCAAACCTCAAACTTAAACCTAAATTTAATCCTAACCCTAACCCTAACCCTAAACCACCCCTAACACTAACCCTAACCCTAACCCTTCCCCTAACCCAAAACCTAACCCAAACCGAAACCCTAACACTAACCCTAACCCTAAACCTAACACAAACCCTAAACCTAAACCTAACCCTACCCTAAACGCTAACCGTAACACTAACACTAACCCTATCCCTATCGCCTAGCCCTAAGCCTAACTCTAACCCTAACTCTAACCATAAGCCAACCCCTAACCCTAACTCTAACCCTAACCCTAAACCTAACCCTAACCCAAACCCAAACACTAACCCTAAACCTAACCCTAACCCTAACTCAAACCGTAACCCTAACCATAAACCTAACTGTATCCCTAACCTTAACCCTAACACAAACACTAACCCAAACCCTACCTCTAACCCTAACCCTAACCCGAACCCTAACACTAAGCCTATCCCAAACTCTAAACCTAACCTAAACCCAAGCCCTAACTCTAACCCTAAGCCTAACCCAAGCCCTAAAACAAACCCTAACCCTAATCCTAACCCAAACCTGAACCCTAACCCAAACCCAAACCCTAACACTAACCTAAACCCTATCCCTCACCCTAACACTAACCCAAACCCTAACCCTAACCGAAACCAAAACCCTAATCCTAACACTAAACATAACCCTAACCCTAACCCTAACACAAACCCTAACCCTAACCCTTACCCTAACCCTAACCCTATCCGAAACCCTAACCCTAACCCTAACCCTAACCCTAACCCAAACCCTAATCCTAACACTAAACCTAACCCTAATCCTAATCCTAACACTAACGGTAACCCAAGCCCAAACCCTAAACCGAACCCTAACCCTAACCCAATCCCTATCGCCTAGCCTTAACCCCAACCCTAACCCTAAGCCAAACCCTAACCCTAACTCTAAACCTAACCCTAAACCTAACCCTAACCCAAGCCCAACAACTAACCCCAAACCTAAACCTTACACTATCCATAATTTTAACTCTAACACAAACCAAGCCCTAAGCCAAACCCTAACCCTAACCCTAAACCTAAACCTAACCCAAACCCTAATCCTAACACGAACCCTAACCCTAACCCTAACACAAACCCTAACGCTAACCCTTACCCTAACCCTAACCCTATCCCAAAACCTAACACTAACCCAAAGCCTAACTCTAACCCTAACCCTAACCGAAACCCAAACCCTAATGCTAACACTAAACCTAACCCTAATCCTAATCCTAACACTAACCGTAACCCAAGTCCAAACCCTAACCCGAACCCTAACCCTAACACTATCCCTTTCGCCTAGCCCTAACCGCAACCCTAACCCTAAGCCAAACCCTAACCCTAACCCTAACCCTAACCCTAACCCAAGCCCAAACACTAACCCTAAACCAAACCCTAACCCTAACCCAAACTCTAACCGAAATCCTAACAAAAATCCTAACCGTAACACTAAGCCGAACCCTAACCCTAACCCAAACCCTAACCCTCACCATAACCCTAAACCATAACCCTAACGCTAACCTTAACCCTAATCCAAACCCTAACGCAAACCCTAACCCTAACTCTAAACCTAACCCAAACCCTAAACCTATACCTTACCCTAACCCTAACCCTAACCCTAACCCTAACCCTAACCCTAAACCTATCCCTATCGCCTAGCCCTAACCCTAACCCTAACCCTAACCCTAACCCTAACCCTAACCCTAACCCCAAACCTAACCCTTACCCTATCCGTAATATTAACCCTAACCCAAATCAAACCCTAACCCTAACTCTAACCCTAACCCAAAACCTAAACCTAAACCTAACCCTAATCCTAAACCTAACCCAAACCCTAACCCTAAACCTAATCCTAACCCCAAACCTAACCCTAAACCTAACCTAAACTCTATCCCTAACACTAATCTTACCCCAAACCAATCCCTATCCCTAACCCTAACCCTAACCCTAACCCTAAACCAAACCTAAACCCTAACCCTAACCCTAACCCTAACCCTAATCCTAAACCTAACCCTAACACTAACTCTAATCCTAACCCCAACCCTAACCCTAAACCTAACGCTAAACCAAACGCCAACTCTAAACCTAACTCTAACCCAAACCTAAAACTTAACACTAACCTTAATCCTAACCCTAACCCTAACCCTAAACCACCCCTAACCCTAATCCTAACCCTAACCCTTCCCCTAACACTAACACTAACCGTAAACCAAACCAAACCGTAACTATAACCCTAAACCTAACCCTAACCCTATCCCTAACCCAAACCCTAAACCTAACACAAACCCTAACCATAACACTAAATCTAAACCTAAACCAAACCCTAACCCTAACCCTAACCCTAACCCAAACCCTAAACCTAAACTTAAACCTAACCCAAACCCTAACCCGATCACTTGCTCTAACCCAAACCCAAACCCTAACCCTAACCATAAACCTAAACCTAACCTAAACACAAACCCTAACCCTAACCCTAACCCTAACCCTAACCCTTACCCTAACCCTAACTCAAGCCCTAAAACTAACCCTAACCCTAACCCTAACCCAAACCTAAACCCTAACCCAAACCCTAACCCTAAACCTAACCCTAAACCAAACCTGAACATTAACCCTAATCCTTACCCTAACCCTAACCCTAACCTAAACTCTATCCCTAACCCTAACCCTAAACCTAACCCTAAACCAAACCTAAACCCTAACCCTAACCCTAACCCTAACCCTAACCCTAATCCTAAACCTAACCCTAACCCTAACCCTAACCCTAAGCCCAACCCTAACCCTAAACCTAACTCTAAACCAAACCTGAACTCTAAACCTAACTCTAAACCAAACCTCAACCTTAACCCTAACCTTAATCCTAACCCTAACCCTAACCCTAAACCACCCCTAACACTAACCCTAACCCTAACCCTTCCCCTAACCCAAAACCTAAACCAAAAGGAAACGCTAACACTAACCCTAACCCTAAACCTAACACAAACCCTAAACCTAAACCTAACCCTACCCTAAACCCTAACCGTAACACTAACCCTAACCCTATCACTATCGCCTAGCCCTAAGCCTAACTCTAACCCTAACTCTAACCATAAGCCAAACCCTAACCCTAACTCTAACCCTAACCCTCAACCTAACTCTAACCCAAACCCAAACACTAACCCTAAACCTAACCCTAACCCTAACTCAAACCGTAACCCTAACCATAAACCTAACTGTATCCCTAACCTTAACCCTAACCCAAACCCTAACCCAAACCCTACCTCTAACCCTAACCCTAACCCGAACCCTAACACTAAGCCTATCCCAAACTCTAAACTTAACCTAAACCCAAGCCCTAACTCTAACCCTAAGCCTAACCTAAGCCCTAAAACAAACCCTAAACCTACTCCTAACCCAAACCTGAACCCTAAACCAAACCCAAACCCTAACACTAACCTAAACCCTATCCCTCACCCTAACACTAACCCAAATCCTAACCCTAACCGAAACCAAAACCCTAATCCTAACACTAAAGCTAACCCTAACACTAACCCTAACCCAAGCCCAAACACTAACCCCAACCCTAACCCTAACCCTAACTCACACCTAAACCCTAACAATAACCCTAACCCAAACCGTAACCCTAACCCTAACACTAATCCTAACCCTAAAAATAACCATAACCCTAACCCTAACCCTATCCATAACCCTGACCCTAACCCAAATCCTAAACCTAAACCTAACCCTAACCCTAACCCTAACCCTAACCCCAACCCTAACCCTAAAACTAACCCTAAACCAAACCCGAACTCTAAACCTAACTCTAAACCAAACCTCAACCTTAACCCTAACATTAATCCTAACCCTAACCCTAACCCATATACCACCGCTAACACTAACCGTAAACCTAACCCTTCCCCTAACCCTAACACTAACCCTAATCCTAACACTAACACTAACGCTAACCATAACCATAACCCTAAGCCTAACCGAAACACAAACTTCAACCCTAACCCTAACCAAAACCCTAACCCTAACCCTAACCCTAACCCTAACCCAAACCCTAATCCTAACACTAACACTAACGCTAACCCTAACCCTAACCCTAATCCTAAGCCAAAACAAAACCTACTCCTATCCCTAAACCTAACCCTAACCCAAGCCCAAACACTAATCCTTACCCTTACCCTAACCCTAAAACCTAACCCTAACCCTAACCATAACCCTGACCCTAACCCAAATCCTAACCCTAACCCTAACCCTAATCCTAACCCTAACCCTAACCCTAACCATAACCCTAATCCTAACCCTAAAAATGACCGTAACGCTAACCCAAACCCTAACCATAACCCTAACCATAACCCTGACCCTAACCCAAATCCTAACCCTAACCCTAACCCAAACCCTAACCCAAACCCTATCCCTAACCCTAACGCCAACCCGAACCCTAACACTAAGCCTATCCCAAACTGTAAACCTAACCTAAACCCAAGGCCTAACTCTAACCCTAAGCCTAACCCAAGCCCTAAAACAAACCCTAACCCTAATGCTAACCCAAACCTGAACCCTAACCCAAACCCAAACCCTAACAGTAACCTAAACCCTATCCCTAACCCTAACAGTAACCCAAACCCTAACCGTAACCGAAACCCAAACCCTAATCTTAACACTAAACCTAACCCTAACACTAACCCTAACCCAAGCCCAAACACTAACCCCAACCCTAACCCTAACCCTATCTCTATCGCCTAGCCCTAACCCTAACCCTAACCATAAGCCAAACCCTAACCCAAACACTAACCCTAACCTAACCCTAACTCTAACCCTAACCCTAAAACTAACCCTAACACAAGCCCAAACACTAACCCCAAAAATAACCCTTACCCTATCCATAACATTAACCCTAACACAAATCAAACCCTAACCCTAACCCTAACCCTAACCCTAACCCTAACATAAACCCTAACCCTAACACTTACCCTAACCCTAACCCTATCCCAAACCCTAACCCTAACCCTAACCCTAACCGAAACCCAAACCCTAATCCTAACACTAAACCTAACCCTAATCCTAATCCTAACACTAACGGTAACCCAAGCCCAAACCCTAAACCGAACCCTAACACTAACCCAATCCCTATCGCCTAGCCCTAACCCCAACCCTAACCCTAAGCCAAATCCTAACCCTAACTCTAACCCTAAACCTAAACCTAATCCTAACCCAAGCCCAACCACTAACCCCAAACCTAAACCTTACACTATCCATAATTTTAACCCTAACACAAACCAAACCCTAAGCCAAACCCTAACCCTAACCCTAAACCTAAACCTAACCCAAACCCTAATCCTAACACGAACCCTAACCCTAACCCTAACCCTAACCCTAACACAAACCCTAACGCTAACCCTTACACTAAACCTAACCCTATCCCAAAACCTAACACTAACCCAAAGCCTAACCGTAAACCTAACCCTAATCGAAACCCAAACCCTAATGCTAACACTAAACCTAACCCTAATCCTAATCCTAACTCTAACCGTAACCCAAGTCCAAACCATAACCTGAACCCTAACCCTAACACTATCCCTATCGCCTAGCCCTAACCCCAACCCTAACCCTAAGCCAAACCCTAAACCTAACCCTAACCCTAACCCTAACCCAAGCCCAAACACTAACCCTAAATCAAACCCTAACCCTAACCCAAACCCTAACCCACATCCTAACAAAATCCTAACCGTAACACTAAGCCTAACCCTAACCCTAACCCAAACCCTAACCCTCACCATAACCCTAAACCCTAACCCTAACGCTAACCTTAACCCTAATCCAAACCCTAACGCAAACCCTAACCCTAACTCTAAACCTAACCCAAACCCTAACCCTATACCTTACCCTAACACTAACCCTAAAACTAACCCTAACCCTAACCCTAACCCTATCTCTATGCCCTAGCCCTAACCCTAACCCTAACCCTAACCCTAACCCTAACCCCAAACCTAACCCTTACCCTATCCGTAATATTAACCCTAACCCAAATCAAACCCTAACCCTAACTCTAACCCTAACCCAAAACCTAAACCTAAACCTAACCCTAATCCTAAACCTAACCCTAACCCTAACCCTAAACCTAATCCTAACCCCAAACCTTACCCTAAACCTAACCTAAACTCTATCCCTAACCCTAACACTAATCTTACCACAAACCAATCCCTAAACCTAACCCTAACCCTAAACCAAACCTAAACCCTAACCCTAACCCTAACCCTAACCCTAACCCTAATCCTAAACCTAACCCTAACACTAACTCTAATCCTAACCCCAACCCTAACCCTAAACCTAACGCTAAACCAAACGCCAACTCTAAACCTAACTCTAACCCAAACCTAAAACTTAACCCTAACCTTAATCCTAACCTTAACCATAACCCTAAACCACCCCTAACCCTAATCCTAACCCTAACCCTTCCCCTAACCCTAACACTAACCCTAAACCAAACCAAACCGTAACTATAACCCTAAACCTAACCCTAACCCTAACCCTAACCCTAACCCTAAACCTAACCTAAACTCTATCCCTAACCCTAACACTAATCTTACCCCAAACCAATCCCTAACCCTAACCCTAACCCTAACCCTAACCCTAACCCTAACCCTAACCCTAAACCAAACCTAAACCCTAACCCTAACCCTAACCCTAACCCTAACCCTAATCCTAAACCTAACCCTAACACTAACTCTAGTCCTAACTGCAACTCTAAACCTAAACCTAAAGCTAAACCAAACCCCAACACTAAAGCTAACTCTAACTCAAACCTAAAACTTAACCCTAACCTTAATCCTAACCCTAACCCTAACCGTAAACCACCCCTAACCCGAATCCTAACCCTAACCCTTCCCAAAACCCTAACACTAACCCTAAACCAAACCAAACCGTAACTATAACCCTAAACCTAACCCTAACCCTAACCCAAAACCTAAACCTAACACAAACCCTAACCATAACACTAACCCTAACACTAACCCAAACCCTAACCCTAACCCTAACCCTAACCGAAACCCTACACCTAAACTTAAACCTAACCCAAACCCTAACCCGATCACTTGCTCTAACCCAAAGCCAAACCCTAACCCTAACCCTAAACCTAAACCTAACATAAACACAAACCCTAACCCTAACCCTAACCCAAACCGTAAACCTAACCTAAACCCAAGCACTAACCCTTACCCTAACCCTAACCCAAGCCCTAAAACTAACCCTAACCCTAACCCTAACCTAAACTCTATCCCTAAGCCTAACCCTAAACCTAATCCTAAACCAAACTTAAACCGTAACCCTAACCCTAACCCTAACCCTAACCCTAAGCCTAAACCTAACCCTAACCCTAACCATAACCCTAACCCCAACCCTAAGCCTAAACCTAAATCTAAACCAAACCGAACTCTAAACCTAACTCTAAACCAAACCTCAACCTTAACCCTAACCTTAATCCTAACCCTAACCCTAACCCTAAACCACCCTTAACACTAACCCTAACCCTAACACTAACCCTAATCATAACACTAACACTAACGCTAACCATAACACTAACCCTAACCCTAACCCAAACCCAAACTTCAACCCTAACCCTAACCAAAACCCTAACCCTAACTCTAACCCTAACCCAAACCCAAACCCTAATCCTAACACTAACACTAACGCTAACGCTAACCCTAACCCTAACCCTAAGCCAAACCAAAACCTACTCCTATTCCAAACCTAACACTAACCCAAGCCCAAACACTAATCCTAACCCTAACCCTAACCTTAAAACCTAACCCTAACACTAACACTAAACCTAACCCTAACCCAAACCCTAACCCTAACCATAACCCTAACCCAAACCCTAAACCTAAACTTAAACCTAACCCAAACCCTAACCCGATCACTTGCTCTAACCCAAACCCAAACCCTAACCCTAACCATAAACCTAAACCTAACCTAAACACAAACCCTAACCCTAACCCTAACCCAAACCGTAAACGTAACCTAAACCCAAGAACTAACCCTTGCGCTAACCCTAACCCAAGCCCTATAACTAACCCTAACCCTAACCCTAACCCTAACCCAAACCTAAACCCTAACCCAAACCCTAACCCTAAACCTAACCCTAAACCAAACCTGAACATTAACCCTAACCCTAACCCTAACCCTAACCTAAACTCTATCCGTACCCCTAACCATAAACCTAACCCTAAACCAAACCTAAACCCTAACCCTAACACTAACCCTAACCCTAACCCTAACCCTAATCCTAAACCTAACATTAACCCTAACCCTAACCCTAAGCCCAACCCTAACCCTAAACCTAACTCTAAACCAAACCCGAACTCTAAACCTAACTCTAAACCAAACCTCAACCTTAACCCTAACCTTAATCCTAACCCTAACCCTAACCCTAAACCACACCTAACACTAACCCTAACCCTAACCCTTCCCCTAACCCAAAACCTAACCCAAACCGAAACCCTAACACTAACCCTAACCCTAAACCTAACACAAAACCTAAACCTAAACCTAACCCTACCCTAAACCCTAACCGTAACACTAACCCTAACCCTATCCCTATCGCCTAGCCCTAAGAATAACTCTAACCCTAACTCTAACCATAAGCCAAACCCTAACCCTAACTCTAACCCTAACCCTAAACCTAACCCTAACCCAAACCCAAACACTAACCCTAAACCTAACCCTAACCCTAACTCAAACCGTAACCCTAACCATAAACCTAACTGTATCCCTAACCTTAACCCTAACCCAAACCCTAACCCAAACCCTACCTCTAACCCTAACCCTAACCCGAACCCTAACACTAACCCAAACCCTAACCCTAACCGAAACCAAAACCCTATTCCTAACACTAAACCTAACCCTAACACTAACCCTAACCCAAGCCCAAACAGGAACCCCAACCCTAACCCTAACCCTATCCCTATCGCCTATCCCTAACCCTAACCGAAACCATAAGCCAAACCCTAACGCAAACAATAACCCTAACCTAACCCTAACTCTAACCCTAACCCTAAACCTAACCCTAACACAAGCCCAAACACTAACCCCAAAAATAAGCCTTACCCTATCCATAACATTAACCCTAACACAAATCAAACCCTAACCCTAACCCTAACCCTAACCCTAACCCTAACACAAACCCTAACCCTAACCCTTACCCTAACCCTAACCCTATCCCAAACCCTAACCCTAACCCTAACCCTAACCGAAACCCAAACCCTAATCCTAACACTAAAACTAACCCTAATCCTAATCCTAACACTAACGGTAACCCAAGCCCAAACCCTAAACCGAACCATAACCCTAACCCAATCCCTATCGCCTAGCCCTAACCCCAACCCTAACCCTAAGCCAAATCCTAACCCTAACTCTAACCCTAACCCTAAACCTAACCCTAACCCAAGCCCAACCACTAACCCCAAACCTAAACCTTACACTATCCATAATTTTAACCCTAACACAAACCAAACCCTAAGCCAAACCCTAACCCTAACCCTAAGCCTAAACCTAACTCAAACCCTAATCCTAACACGAACCCTAACATTACCCTAACCCTAACAACCCTAACGCTAACCCTTACACTAACCCTAACCCTATCCCAAAACCTAACACTAACCCAAAGCTTAACCCTAACCCTAACCCTAACCGAAACCCAAACCCTAATGCTAACATTAAACCTAACCCTAATCCTAATCCTAACACTAACCGTAACCCAAGTCCAAACCCTAACCCGAACCCTAACCCTAACACTATCCCTATCGCCTAGCCCTAACCCCAACCCTAACCCTAAGCCAAAACCTAACCCTAACCCTAACCCTAACCCTAACCCAAGCCCAAACACTAACCCTAAATCAAACCCTAACCCTAACCCAAACCCTAACCCAAATCCTAACAAAATCCTAACCGTAACACTAAGCCTAACCCTAACCCTATCCCAAACCCTAACCCTCACCATAACCCTAAACCCTAACCCTAACGCTAACCTTAACACTAATCCAAACCCTAACGCAAACCCTAACCCTAACTCTAAACCTAACCCAAACCCTAAAACTATACCTTACCCTAACCCTAACCCTAACCCTAACCCTAACCCTAACCCTATCCCTATGCCCTAGCCCTAACCCTAACCCTAACCCTAACCCTAACCATAACCATAACCCTAACCCCAAACCTAACCCTTACCCTATCCGTAATATTAAACCTAACCCAAATCAAACCCTAACCCTAACTCTAACCCTAACCCAAAACCTAAACCTAAACCTAACCCTAATCCTAAACCTAACCCTAACCCTAAACCTAATCCTAACCCCAAACCTTACCCTAAACCTAACCTAAACTCTATCCCTAACCCTAACACTAATCTTACCCCCAACCCTAACCTTAAACCTAACTCTAAACCAAACCCGAAATATAAACCTAACTGTAAACCAAACCTCAACCTTAACCCTAACCTTAATCCTAAACCTAACCCTAACCCTAAATCACCCCTAACACTAACACTAACCCTAACCCTTCCCCTAACCCTAACCCTAACCCTAACCCTAACACAAACCCTAACCCTCACCCTAACCGAAACCCAAACCCTAATCCTAACACTAAACCTAACCCTAATCCTAACCCTAACATTAACCCTAACCCAAGCCCAAACACTAACCCCAACCCTAACCCTAACACTATCCCTATCGCCTAGCCCTAACCCTCACCCTAACCCTAAGCCAAACCCTAACCCTAACTCTAACCCTAACCCTAAACCTAACCCTAACAGAAGCCCAACCACTAACCCCAAACCTAAACATTACACTATCCATAATTTTAACCCTAACACAAACCAAACCCTAAGCCAAACCCTAACTCTAACCCTAACCCTAAACCTAACCGAAACCCTAATCCTAACACGAACCCTAACCCTAACCCTAACCCTAACCATAACACAAACCCTAAAACTAACCCTTACCCTAACCCTAACCCTATCCCAAAACCTAACACTAACCCAAAGCCTAACCCTAACCCTAACCCTAACCGAAACCCAAACCCTAATGCTAACACTAAACCTAACCCTAATCCTAATCCTAACACTAACGGTAACCCAAGTCCAAACCCTAACCCGAACCCTAACCCTAACACTATCCCTATCGCCTAGCCCTAAGCCCAACCCTAACCCTAAGCCAAATCCTAACCCTAATTCTAACCCTAACCCTAAACCTAACCCTAACCCAAGCCCAAACACTAACCCTAAACCTAACCCTCACCCTAACCCAAACCCTAACCTAAATCCTAACCCTAACCCTTACCCTAACACAAACCGTAACCCTAACCCTAACCCTAAACCTAACCCTACCCCAAAACCTAACCGTAACACTAACCATAACCCTAACCGTAACCCTAACCCAAACCCTAACCCTCACCCTAACCCTATCCCGTAAACATAACCCTAACCCTTACCCAAGCCCTACCCCTAACCCTTACCCTAACCCTAACCCTAAACCTAACCCTAACCCTAACTCAAAACTAAATCCTAACACCAACCCTAACCCAAACCCCAGCCCTAACCCGAATCCTAATCCTAACCCTCACCATAACCATAACCCTAAACCTAACCTTAACCCTAACCCTAATCCTCCCCCTGACTCTAACCCAAATCCTAACCCTAAACCTAACCCTAACCCTAACCCTAACTCTAAACCAAACCCTAACCCTAACCCGAACCCTAACCCAAACCCAAAACCTAACCTTAATCCTAACCCTAAACCTAACACAAACCCTAATCCTAACCCTAACCCTAACCCTAACCCTAACCCGAACCCTAACATAACCCCAAGCCCTAACCCTATCCCTAACCCTAACCCAAGCCCTAAAACTAATCCTAACCCTAACCCTAACTCAAACCTAAACCCTAACACAAACCCTAACCCTAACCCTAAATCAAACCTAAACGCTAACCCTAAACCTAACCCTAAACCTAACCTAAACTCTATCACTAACCCTAACACTAACCCTACACCAAACCAATCCTAACCCTAACCCTAACCCTAAACCAACCTCTCACAGTAACCTTAACCTAACCCTAACCCCAAACCTAACCTTTACCCTATCCGTAATATTAACCCTAACCCAAATCAAACCCTAACCCTAACCCTAACCCTAACCCTAAGCCTAAACCTAACCCTAACCCTAACCATAACCCTAACCCCAACCCTAAGCCTAAACCTAAATCTAAACCAAACCGAACTCTAAACCTAACTCTAAACCAAACCTCAACCTTAACCCTAACCTTAATCCTAACCCTAACCCTAACCCTAAACCACCCTTAACACTAACCCTAACCCTAACACTAACCCTAATCATAACACTAACACTAACGCTAACCATAACACTAACCCTAACCCTAACCCAAACCCAAACTTCAACCCTAACCCTAACCAAAACCCTAACCCTAACTCTAACCCTAACCCAAACCCAAACCCTAATCCTAACACTAACACTAACGCTAACGCTAACCCTAACCCTAACCCTAAGCCAAACCAAAACCTACTCCTATTCCAAACCTAACACTAACCCAAGCCCAAACACTAATCCTAACCCTAACCCTAACCTTAAAACCTAACCCTAACACTAACACTAAACCTAACCCTAACCCAAACCCTAACCCTAACCATAACCCTAACCCAAACCCTAAACCTAAACTTAAACCTAACCCAAACCCTAACCCGATCACTTGCTCTAACCCAAACCCAAACCCTAACCCTAACCATAAACCTAAACCTAACCTAAACACAAACCCTAACCCTAACCCTAACCCAAACCGTAAACGTAACCTAAACCCAAGAACTAACCCTTGCGCTAACCCTAACCCAAGCCCTATAACTAACCCTAACCCTAACCCTAACCCTAACCCAAACCTAAACCCTAACCCAAACCCTAACCCTAAACCTAACCCTAAACCAAACCTGAACATTAACCCTAACCCTAACCCTAACCCTAACCTAAACTCTATCCGTACCCCTAACCATAAACCTAACCCTAAACCAAACCTAAACCCTAACCCTAACACTAACCCTAACCCTAACCCTAACCCTAATCCTAAACCTAACCCTAACCCTAACCCTAACCCTAAGCCCAACCCTAACCGTAAACCTAACTCTAAACCAAACCCGAACTCTAAACCTAACTCTAAACCAAACCTCAACCTTAACCCTAACCTTAATCCTAACCCTAACCCTAACCCTAAACCACACCTAACACTAACCCTAACCCTAACCCTTCCCCTAACCCAAAACCTAACCCAAACCGAAACCCTAACACTAACCCTAACCCTAAACCTAACACAAAACCTAAACCTAAACCTAACCCTACCCTAAACCCTAACCGTAACACTAACCCTAACCCTATCCCTATCGCCTAGCCCTAAGAATAACTCTAACCCTAACTCTAACCATAAGCCAAACCCTAACCCTAACTCTAACCCTAACCCTAAACCTAACCCTAACCCAAACCCAAACACTAACCCTAAACCTAACCCTAACCCTAACTCAAACCGTAACCCTAACCATAAACCTAACTGTATCCCTAACCTTAACCCTAACCCAAACCCTAACCCAAACCCTACCTCTAACCCTAACCCTAACCCGAACCCTAACACTAACCCAAACCCTAACCCTAACCGAAACCAAAACCCTATTCCTAACACTAAACCTAACCCTAACACTAACCCTAACCCAAGCCCAAACAGGAACCCCAACCCTAACCCTAACCCTATCCCTATCGCCTATCCCTAACCCTAACCGAAACCATAAGCCAAACCCTAACGCAAACAATAACCCTAACCTAACCCTAACTCTAACCCTAACCCTAAACCTAACCCTAACACAAGCCCAAACACTAACCCCAAAAATAAGCCTTACCCTATCCATAACATTAACCCTAACACAAATCAAACCCTAACCCTAACCCTAACCCTAACCCTAACCCTAACACAAACCCTAACCCTAACCCTTACCCTAACCCTAACCCTATCCCAAACCCTAACCCTAACCCTAACCCTAACCGAAACCCAAACCCTAATCCTAACACTAAAACTAACCCTAATCCTAATCCTAACACTAACGGTAACCCAAGCCCAAACCCTAAACCGAACCATAACCCTAACCCAATCCCTATCGCCTAGCCCTAACCCCAACCCTAACCCTAAGCCAAATCCTAACCCTAACTCTAACCCTAACCCTAAACCTAACCCTAACCCAAGCCCAACCACTAACCCCAAACCTAAACCTTACACTATCCATAATTTTAACCCTAACACAAACCAAACCCTAAGCCAAACCCTAACCCTAACCCTAAGCCTAAACCTAACTCAAACCCTAATCCTAACACGAACCCTAACATTACCCTAACCCTAACAACCCTAACGCTAACCCTTACACTAACCCTAACCCTATCCCAAAACCTAACACTAACCCAAAGCTTAACCCTAACCCTAACACTAACAGAAACACAAACCCTAATGCTAACATTAAACCTCACCCTAATCCTAATCCTAACACTAACCGTAACCCAAGTCCAAACCCTAACCCGAACCCTAACCCTAACACTATCCCTATCGCCTAGCCCTAACCCCAACCCTAACCCTAAGCCAAAACCTAACCCTAACCCTAACCCTAACCCTAACCCAAGCCCAAACACTAACCCTAAATCAAACCCTAACCCTAACCCAAACCCTAACCCAAATCCTAACAAAATCCTAACCGTAACACTAAGCCTAACCCTAACCCTATCCCAAACCCTAACCCTCACCATAACCCTAAACCCTAACCCTAACGCTAACCTTAACACTAATCCAAACCCTAACGCAAACCCTAACCCTAACTCTAAACCTAACCCAAACCCTAAAACTATACCTTACCCTAACCCTAACCCTAACCCTAACCCTAACCCTAACCCTATCCCTATGCCCTAGCCCTAACCCTAACCCTAACCCTAACCCTAACCATAACCATAACCCTAACCCCAAACCTAACCCTTACCCTATCCGTAATATTAAACCTAACCCAAATCAAACCCTAACCCTAACTCTAACCCTAACCCAAAACCTAAACCTAAACCTAACCCTAATCCTAAACCTAACCCTAACCCTAAACCTAATCCTAACCCCAAACCTTACCCTAAACCTAACCTAAACTCTATCCCTAACCCTAACACTAATCTTACCCCAACCCTAACCTTAAACCTAACTCTAAACCAAACCCGAAATATAAACCTAACTGTAAACCAAACCTCAACCTTAACCCTAACCTTAATCCTAAACCTAACCCTAACCCTAAATCACCCCTAACACTAACACTAACCCTAACCCTTCCCCTAACCCTAACCCTAACCCTAACCCTAACACAAACCCTAACCCTCACCCTAACCGAAACCCAAACCCTAATCCTAACACTAAACCTAACCCTAATCCTAACCCTAACATTAACCCTAACCCAAGCCCAAACACTAACCCCAACCCTAACCCTAACACTATCCCTATCGCCTAGCCCTAACCCTCACCCTAACCCTAAGCCAAACCCTAACCCTAACTCTAACCCTAACCCTAAACCTAACCCTAACAGAAGCCCAACCACTAACCCCAAACCTAAACATTACACTATCCATAATTTTAACCCTAACACAAACCAAACCCTAAGCCAAACCCTAACTCTAACCCTAACCCTAAACCTAACCGAAACCCTAATCCTAACACGAACCCTAACCCTAACCCTAACCCTAACCATAACACAAACCCTAAAACTAACCCTTACCCTAACCCTAACCCTATCCCAAAACCTAACACTAACCCAAAGCCTAACCCTAACCCTAACCCTAACCGAAACCCAAACCCTAATGCTAACACTAAACCTAACCCTAATCCTAATCCTAACACTAACGGTAACCCAAGTCCAAACCCTAACCCGAACCCTAACCCTAACACTATCCCTATCGCCTAGCCCTAAGCCCAACCCTAACCCTAAGCCAAATCCTAACCCTAATTCTAACCCTAACCCTAAACCTAACCCTAACCCAAGCCCAAACACTAACCCTAAACCTAACCCTCACCCTAACCCAAACCCTAACCTAAATCCTAACCCTAACCCTTACCCTAACACAAACCGTAACCCTAACCCTAACCCTAAACCTAACCCTACCCCAAAACCTAACCGTAACACTAACCATAACCCTAACCGTAACCCTAACCCAAACCCTAACCCTCACCCTAACCCTATCCCGTAAACATAACCCTAACCCTTACCCAAGCCCTACCCCTAACCCTTACCCTAACCCTAACCCTAAACCTAACCCTAACCCTAACTCAAAACTAAATCCTAACACCAACCCTAACCCAAACCCTAACCCTAACCCTAATCCTAATCCTAACCCTAACCATAACCATAACCCTAAACCTAACCTTAACCCTAACCCTAATCCTACCCCTGACTCTAACCCAAATCCTAACCCTAAACCTAACCCTAACCCTAACCCTAACTCTAAACCAAACCCTAACCCTAACCCGAACCCTAACCCAAACCCAAAACCTAACCTTAATCCTAACCCTAAACCTAACACAAACCCTAATCCTAACCCTAACCCTAACCCTAACCCTAACCCGAACCCTAACATAACCCCAAGCCCTAACCCTATCCCTAACCCTAACCCAAGCCCTAAAACTAATCCTAACCCTAACCCTAACTCAAACCTAAACCCTAACACAAACCCTAACCCTAACCCTAAATCAAACCTAAACGCTAACCCTAAACCTAACCCTAAACCTAACCTAAACTCTATCACTAACCCTAACACTAACCCTACACCAAACCAATCCTAACCCTAACCCTAACCCTAACCCTAAACCAACCTCTCACAGTAACCTTAACCTAACCCTAACCCCAAACCTAACCTTTACCCTATCCGTAATATTAACCCTAACCCAAATCAAACCCTAACCCTAACCCTAACCCTAACCCAAAACCTAAACCTAAACCTTACCCTTATCCTAAACCTAACCCTAACCCTAACCCTATACCTAACCCTAACCCCAACCCTAACCCTAAACCTAACCTTAAACGAAACCCTAAACCTAACCCTAACACTAACCCTGACCCTAAACTAAACCCTAACCCTAACCCTAACCCTAACCCTAACTCAAACCCAAACCCTAACCCTAACCGTAACTCTAAAACTAACACAAACCCTAAACCTAAACCTAACCCTACCCTAAACCCTAATGGTAACACTAACCCTAACCCTATCCCAAACGCCTAGCCCTAACCCTAACTCTAATCCTAACTCTAACCCTAAGCCAAACCCTAACCCTAACTCTAACCCTAACCCTAAACCTAACCCTAACCCAAACCCAAACACTAACCCTAAACCTAGCCCTAACCCTAAATCAAACAGTAAACCTAACCATAAATCTAACCGTATCCCTAACACAAACCCTAACCCTAACCCTAACCCTAAACCTAATCCTACCCTAAACCCTAACCATAACACTAATCGTAACCCTAACCGAAAACCTAACCCTAACCCTAACCCTAACCCTAAACTTAACCCTAACCCAAACCCTAAAGCAAACCCTAACCCTAACCTTAAACCTAACCCAAACCCTAACCCGAACCCTTACTCTAACCCAAACCCAAACCCTAACCCTAACCCAAACCTAAACCTAACCTAAACACAAAACCTAAACCTAACCCTAAACCAAACCGTAAACCTAACCTAAACCCAAGTACTAACCCTTACCCTAACCCTAACCCAAGCCCTAAAACTAACCCTAACCCTAACCCTAACCTAAACTCTATCCCTAAGCCTAACCCTAAACCTAATCCTAAACCAAACTTAAACCGTAACCCTAACCCTAACCCTAACCCTAACCCTAAGCCTAAACCTAACCCTAACCCTAACCATAACCCTAACCCCAACCCTAAGCCTAAACCTAACTCTAAACCAAACCTCAACCTTAACCCTAACCTTAATCCTAACCCTAACCCTAACCCTAAACCACCCTTAACACTAACCCTAACCCTAACACTAACCCTAATCATAACACTAACACTAACGCTAACCATAACACTAACCCTAACCCTAACCCAAACCCAAACTTCAACCCTAAACCTAACCAAAACCCTAACCCTAACTCTAACCCTAACCCAAACCCAAACCCTAATCCTAACACTAACACTAACGCTAACGCTAACCCTAACCCTAACCCTAAGCCAAACCAAAACCTACTCCTATTCCTAAACCTAACACTAACCCAAGCCCAAACACTAATCCTAACCCTAACCCTAACCTTAAAACCTAACCCTAACACTAACACTAAACCTAACCCTAACCCAAACCCTAACCCTAACCATAACCCTAACCCAAACCCTAAACCTAAACTTAAACCTAACCCAAACCCTAACCCGATCACTTGCTCTAACCCAAACCCAAACCCTAACCCTAACCATAAACCTAAACCTAACCTAAACACAAACCCTAACCCTAACCCTAACCCAAACCGTAAACGTAACCTAAACCCAAGCACTAACCCTTGCGCTAACCCTAACCCAAGCCCTATAACTAACCCTAACCCTAACCCTAACCCTAACCCAAACCTAAACCCTAACCCAAACCCTAACCCTAAACCTAACCCTAAACCAAACCTGAACATTAACCCTAACCCTAACCCTAACCCTAACCTAAACTCTATCCCTACCCCTAACCTTAAACCTAACCCTAAACCAAACCTAAACCCTAACCCTAACACTAACCCTAACCCTAACCCTAATCCTAAACCTAACCCTAACCCTAACCCTAACCCTAAGCCCAACCCTAACCCTAAACCTAACTCTAAACCAAACCCGAACTCTAAACCTAACTCTAAACCAAACCTCAACCTTAACCCTAACCTTAATCCTAACCCTAACCCTAACCCTAAACCACACCTAACACTAACCCTAACCCTAACCCTTCCCCTAACCCAAAACCTAACCCAAACCGAAACCCTAACACTAACCCTAACCCTAAACCTAACACAAACCCTAAACCTAAACCTAACCCTACCCTAAACCCTAACCGTAACACTAACCCTAACCCTATCCCTATCGCCTAGCCCTAAGCCTAACTCTAACCCTAACTCTAACCATAAGCCAAACCCTAACCCAAACGCTAACCCTAACCCTAAACCTAACCCTAACCCAAACCCAAACACTAACCCTAAACCTAACCCTAACCCTAACTCAAACCGTAACCCTAACCATAAACCTAACTGTATCCCTAACCTTAACCCTAACACAAACCCTAACCCAAACCCTACCTCTAACCCTAACCCTAACCCGAACCCTAACACTAACCCAAACCCTAACCCTAACCGAAACCAAAACCCTATTCCTAACACTAAACCTAACCCTAACACTAACCCTAACCCAAGCCCAAACAGGAACCCCAACCCTAACCCTAACCCTATCCCTATCGCCTAGCCCTAACCCTAACCGAAACCATAAGCCAAACCCTAACGCAAACAATAACCCTAACCTAACCCTAACTCTAACCCTAACCCTAAACCTAACCCTAACACAAGCCCAAACACTAACCCCAAAAATAAGCCTTACCCTATCCATAACATTAACCCTAACACAAATCAAACCCTAACCCTAACCCTAACCCTAACCCTAACCCTACATTAACCCTAACACAAATCAAACCCTAACCCTAACCCTAACCCTAACCCTAACCCTAACACAAACCCTAACCCTAACCCTTACCCTAACCCTAACCCTATCCCAAACCCTAACCCTAACCCTAACCCTAACCGAAACCCAAACCCTAATCCTAACACTAAAGCTAACCCTAATTCTAATCCTAACACTAACGGTAACCCAAGCCCAAACCCTAAACCGAACCATAACCCTAACCCAATCCCTATCGCCTAGCCCTAACCCCAACCCTAACCCTAAGCCAAATCCTAACCCTAACTCTAACCCTAACCCTAAACCTAACCCTAACCCAAGCCCAACCACTAACCCCAAACCTAAACCTTACACTATCCATAATTTTAACCCTAACACAAACCAAACCCTAAGCCAAACCCTAACCCTAACCCTAAACCTAAACCTAACCCAAACCCTAATCCTAACACGAACCCTAACCCTAACCCTAACCCTAACCCTAACACAAACCCTAACGCTAACCCTTACACTAACCCTAACCCTATCCCAAAACCTAACACTAACCCAAAGCCTAACCCTAACCCTAACCCTAACCGAAACCCAAACCCTAATGCTAACACTAAACCTAACCCTAATCCTAATCCTAACACTAACCGTAACCCAAGTCCAAACCCTAACACGAACCCTAACCCTAACACTATCCCTATCGCCTAGCCCTAACCCCAACCCTAACCCTATGCCAAACCCTAACCCTAACCCTAACCCTAACCCTAACCCAAGCCCAAACACTAACTCTAAACCAAACCCTAACCCTAACCCGAACCCTAACCCAAACCCAAAACCTAACCTTAATCCTAACCCTAAACCTAACACAAACCCTAATCCTAACCCTAACCCTAACCCTAACCCTAACCCGAACCCTAACATAACCCCAAGCCCTAACCCTATCCCTAACCCTAACCCAAGCCCTAAAACTAATCCTAACCCTAACCCTAACTCAAACCTAAACCCTAACACAAACCCTAACCCTAACCCTAAATCAAACCTAAACGCTAACCCTAAACCTAACCCTAAACCTAACCTAAACTCTATCACTAACCCTAACACTAACCCTACACCAAACCAATCCTAACCCTAACCCTAACCCTAACCCTAAACCAACCTCTCACAGTAACCTTAACCTAACCCTAACCCCAAACCTAACCTTTACCCTATCCGTAATATTAACCCTAACCCAAATCAAACCCTAACCCTAACCCTAACCCTAACCCAAAACCTAAACCTAAACCTAACCCTTATCCTAAACCTAACCCTAACCCTAACCCTAAACCTAATCCTAACCCCAACCCTAACCCTAAACCTAACCTTAAACGAAACCCTTAACCTAACCCTAACACTAACCCTGACCCTAAACTAAACCCTAACCCTAACCCTAACCCTAACCCTAACTCAAACCCAAACCCTAACCCTAACCGTAACTCTAAAACTAACACAAACCCTAAACCTAAACCTAACCCTACCCTAAACCCTAATGGTAACACTAACCCTAACCCTATCCCAAACGCCTAGCCCTAACCCTAACTCTAATCCTAACTCTAACCCTAAGCCAAACCCTAACCCTAACTCTAACCCTAACCCTAAACCTAACCCTAACCCAAACCCAAACACTAACCCTAAACCTAGCCCTAACCCTAAATCAAACAGTAAACCTAACCATAAATCTAACCGTATCCCTAACACAAACCCTAACCCTAACCCTAACCCTAAACCTAATCCTACCCTAAACCCTAACCATAACACTAATCGTAACCCTAACCGAAAACCTAACCCTAACCCTAACCCTAACCCTAAACTTAACCCTAACCCAAACCCTAAAGCAAACCCTAACCCTAACCTTAAACCTAACCCAAACCCTAACCCGAACCCTTACTCTAACCCAAACCCAAACCCTAACCCTAACCCAAACCTAAACCTAACCTAAACACAAAACCTAAACCTAACCCTAAACCAAACCGTAAACCTAACCTAAACCCAAGTACTAACCCTTACCCTAACCCTAACCCAAGCCCTAAAACTAACCCTAACCCTAACCCTAACCTAAACTCTATCCCTAAGCCTAACCCTAAACCTAATCCTAAACCAAACTTAAACCGTAACCCTAACCCTAACCCTAACCCTAACCCTAAGCCTAAACCTAACCCTAACCCTAACCATAACCCTAACCCCAACCCTAAGCCTAAACCTAACTCTAAACCAAACCTCAACCTTAACCCTAACCTTAATCCTAACCCTAACCCTAACCCTAAACCACCCTTAACACTAACCCTAACCCTAACACTAACCCTAATCATAACACTAACACTAACGCTAACCATAACACTAACCCTAACCCTAACCCAAACCCAAACTTCAACCCTAAACCTAACCAAAACCCTAACCCTAACTCTAACCCTAACCCAAACCCAAACCCTAATCCTAACACTAACACTAACGCTAACGCTAACCCTAACCCTAACCCTAAGCCAAACCAAAACCTACTCCTATTCCTAAACCTAACACTAACCCAAGCCCAAACACTAATCCTAACCCTAACCCTAACCTTAAAACCTAACCCTAACACTAACACTAAACCTAACCCTAACCCAAACCCTAACCCTAACCATAACCCTAACCCAAACCCTAAACCTAAACTTAAACCTAACCCAAACCCTAACCCGATCACTTGCTCTAACCCAAACCCAAACCCTAACCCTAACCATAAACCTAAACCTAACCTAAACACAAACCCTAACCCTAACCCTAACCCAAACCGTAAACGTAACCTAAACCCAAGCACTAACCCTTGCGCTAACCCTAACCCAAGCCCTATAACTAACCCTAACCCTAACCCTAACCCTAACCCAAACCTAAACCCTAACCCAAACCCTAACCCTAAACCTAACCCTAAACCAAACCTGAACATTAACCCTAACCCTAACCCTAACCCTAACCTAAACTCTATCCCTACCCCTAACCTTAAACCTAACCCTAAACCAAACCTAAACCCTAACCCTAACACTAACCCTAACCCTAACCCTAATCCTAAACCTAACCCTAACCCTAACCCTAACCCTAAGCCCAACCCTAACCCTAAACCTAACTCTAAACCAAACCCGAACTCTAAACCTAACTCTAAACCAAACCTCAACCTTAACCCTAACCTTAATCCTAACCCTAACCCTAACCCTAAACCACACCTAACACTAACCCTAACCCTAACCCTTCCCCTAACCCAAAACCTAACCCAAACCGAAACCCTAACACTAACCCTAACCCTAAACCTAACACAAACCCTAAACCTAAACCTAACCCTACCCTAAACCCTAACCGTAACACTAACCCTAACCCTATCCCTATCGCCTAGCCCTAAGCCTAACTCTAACCCTAACTCTAACCATAAGCCAAACCCTAACCCTAACTCTAACCCTAACCCTAAACCTAACCCTAACCCAAACCCAAACACTAACCCTAAACCTAACCCTAACCCTAACTCAAACCGTAACCCTAACCATAAACCTAACTGTATCCCTAACCTTAACCCTAACACAAACCCTAACCCAAACCCTACCTCTAACCCTAACCCTAACCCGAACCCTAACACTAACCCAAACCCTAACCCTAACCGAAACCAAAACCCTATTCCTAACACTAAACCTAACCCTAACACTAACCCTAACCCAAGCCCAAACAGGAACCCCAACCCTAACCCTAACCCTATCCCTATCGCCTAGCCCTAACCCTAACCGAAACCATAAGCCAAACCCTAACGCAAACAATAACCCTAACCTAACCCTAACTCTAACCCTAACCCTAAACCTAACCCTAACACAAGCCCAAACACTAACCCCAAAAATAAGCCTTACCCTATCCATAACATTAACCCTAACACAAATCAAACCCTAACCCTAACCCTAACCCTAACCCTAACCCTACATTAACCCTAACACAAATCAAACCCTAACCCTAACCCTAACCCTAACCCTAACCCTAACACAAACCCTAACCCTAACCCTTACCCTAACCCTAACCCTATCCCAAACCCTAACCCTAACCCTAACCCTAACCGAAACCCAAACCCTAATCCTAACACTAAAGCTAACCCTAATTCTAATCCTAACACTAACGGTAACCCAAGCCCAAACCCTAAACCGAACCATAACCCTAACCCAATCCCTATCGCCTAGCCCTAACCCCAACCCTAACCCTAAGCCAAATCCTAACCCTAACTCTAACCCTAACCCTAAACCTAACCCTAACCCAAGCCCAACCACTAACCCCAAACCTAAACCTTACACTATCCATAATTTTAACCCTAACACAAACCAAACCCTAAGCCAAACCCTAACCCTAACCCTAAACCTAAACCTAACCCAAACCCTAATCCTAACACGAACCCTAACCCTAACCCTAACCCTAACCCTAACACAAACCCTAACGCTAACCCTTACACTAACCCTAACCCTATCCCAAAACCTAACACTAACCCAAAGCCTAACCCTAACCCTAACCCTAACCGAAACCCAAACCCTAATGCTAACACTAAACCTAACCCTAATCCTAATCCTAACACTAACCGTAACCCAAGTCCAAACCCTAACACGAACCCTAACCCTAACACTATCCCTATCGCCTAGCCCTAACCCCAACCCTAACCCTATGCCAAACCCTAACCCTAACCCTAACCCTAACCCTAACCCAAGCCCAAACACTAACCCTAAATCAAACCCTAACCCTAACCCAAACCCTAACCCAAATCCTAACAAAATCCTAACCGTAACACTAAGCCTAACCCTAACCCTATCCCAAACCCTAACCCTCACCATAACCCTAAACCCTAACCCTAACGCTAACCTTAACACTAATCCAAACCCTAACGCAAACCCTAACCCTAACTCTAAACCTAACCCAAACCCTAACCCTATACCTTACCCTAACCCTAACCCTAACCCTAACCCTAACCCTAACCCTAACCCTATCCCTATGCCCTAGCCCTAACCCTAACCCTAACCCTAACCCTAACCATAACCATAACCCTAACCCCAAACCTAACCCTTACCCTATCCGTAATATTAAACATAACCCAAATCAAACCCTAACCCTAACTCTAACCTAACCCAAAACCTAAACCTAAACCTAACCCTAATCCTAAACCTAACCCTACCCCTAAACCTAATCCTAACCCCAAACATTACTCTAAACCTAACCTAAACTCTATCCCTAACCCTAACACTAATCTTACCCCAAACCAATCCCTAACCCTAACCCTAACCCTAAACCAAACCTAAACCCTAACCCTAACCCTAACCCTAACCCTAACCCTAATCCTAAACTAACCCTAACACTAACTCTAATCCTAACCCCAACCCTAACCCTAAACCTAACGCTAAACCAAACGCCAACTCTAAACCTAACTCTAACCCAAACCTAAAACTTAACCCTAACCTTAATCCTAACCCTAACCCTAACCCTAAGCCACCCCTAACCCAAGTCCTAACCCTAGCCCTTCCCCTAACGCTAACACTAACCCTAAACCAAACCAAACCGTAACTATAACCCTAAACCTAACCCTAACCCTAACCCAAACCCTAAACCTAACACAAACCCTAACCATAACACTAACCCTAACCCTAACCCAAACCCTAACCCTAACCATAACCCTAACCCAAACCCTAAACCTAAGCATAAACCTAACCCAAACCCAAACCCAATCACTTGCTCTAACCCAAACCTAACCCTAACCCTAACCATAAACCTAAACCTAACCTAAACAGAAACCCTAACCCTAACCCTAACCCAAACCGTAAACCTAACCTAAACCCAAGCACTAACCCTTACCCTAACCCTAACCCAAGCCCTAAAACTAACCCTAACCCTAACCCTAACCCTAGCCTAAGCCCTAAGCCAAAGCCTAAGCCTAAGCCTAACCCTAAGCGGAAGCTGAACATTAACGCTAACCCTAACCCTAACCCTTAACCTAACCCTAAACCAAACCTAAACCCTAACCCTAACCCTAACCGTAACCCTAATTCTAAACCTAACCCTAACCCTAACCCTAACCCTAAGCCCAACCCTAACCCTAAACCTAACTCTAAACCAAACCCGAACTCTAAACCTAACTCTAAACCAAACTTCAAACTTAAACCTAAATTTAATCCTAACCCTAACCCTAACCCTAAACCACCCCTAACACTAACCCTAACCCTAACCCTTCCCCTAACCCAAAACCTAACCCAAACCGAAACCCTAACACTAACCCTAACCCTAAACCTAACACAAACCCTAAACCTAAACCTAACCCTACCCTAAACGCTAACCGTAACACTAACACTAACCCTATCCCTATCGCCTAGCCCTAAGCCTAACTCTAACCCTAACTCTAACCATAAGCCAACCCCTAACCCTAACTCTAACCCTAACCCTAAACCTAACCCTAACCCAAACCCAAACACTAACCCTAAACCTAACCCTAACCCTAACTCAAACCGTAACCCTAACCATAAACCTAACTGTATCCCTAACCTTAACCCTAACACAAACACTAACCCAAACCCTACCTCTAACCCTAACCCTAACCCGAACCCTAACACTAAGCCTATCCCAAACTCTAAACCTAACCTAAACCCAAGCCCTAACTCTAACCCTAAGCCTAACCCAAGCCCTAAAACAAACCCTAACCCTAATCCTAACCCAAACCTGAACCCTAACCCAAACCCAAACCCTAACACTAACCTAAACCCTATCCCTCACCCTAACACTAACCCAAACCCTAACCCTAACCGAAACCAAAACCCTAATCCTAACACTAAACATAACCCTAACCCTAACCCTAACACAAACAATAACCCTAACCCTTACCCTAACCCTAACCCTATCCGAAACCCTAACCCTAACCCTAACCCTAACCCTAACCCAAACCCTAATCCTAACACTAACCCTAACCCGAATCCTAATCCTAACACTAACGGTAACCCAAGCCCAAACCCTAAACCGAACCCTAACCCTAACCCAATCCCTATCGCCTAGCCTTAACCCCAACCCTAACCCTAAGCCAAACCCTAACCCTAACTCTAAACCTAACCCTAAACCTAACCCTAACCCAAGCCCAACAACTAACCCCAAACCTAAACCTTACACTATCCATAATTTTAACTCTAACACAAACCAAGCCCTAAGCCAAACCCTAACCCTAACCCTAAACCTAAACCTAACCCAAACCCTAATCCTAACACGAACCCTAACCCTAACCCTAACACAAACCCTAACGCTAACCCTTACCCTAACCCTAACCCTATCCCAAAACCTAACACTAACCCAAAGCCTAACTCTAACCCTAACCCTAACCGAAACCCAAACCCTAATGCTAACACTAAACCTAACCCTAATCCTAATCCTAACACTAACCGTAACCCAAGTCCAAACCCTAACCCGAACCCTAACCCTAACACTATCCCTTTCGCCTAGCCCTAACCGCAACCCTAACCTTAAGCCAAACCCTAACCCTAACCCTAACCCTAACCCTAACCCAAGCCCAAACACTAACCCTAAACCAAACCCTAACCCTAACCCAAACTCTAACCGAAATCCTAACAAAAATCCTAACCGTAACACTAAGCCGAACCCTAACCCTAACCCAAACCCTAACCCTCACCATAACCCTAAACCCTAACCCTAACGCTAACCTTAACCCTAATCCAAACCCTAACGCAAACCCTAACCCTAACTCTAAACCTAACCCAAACCCTAAACCTATACCTTACCCTAACCCTAACCCTAACCCTAACCCTAACCCTAACCCTAAACCTATCCCTATCGCCTAGCCCTAACCCTAACCCTAACCCTAACCCTAACCCTAACCCTAACCCCAAACCTAACCCTTACCCTATCCGTAATATTAACCCTAACCCAAACAAACCCTAACCCTAACTCTAACCCTAACCCAAAACCTAAACCTAAACCTAACCCTAATCCTAAACCTAACCCAAACCCTAACCCTAAACCTAATCCTAACCCCAAACCTAACCCTAAACCTAACCTAAACTCTATCCCTAACATTAATCTTACCCCAAACCAATCCCTAACCCTAACCCTAACCCTAACCCTAACCCTAAACCAAACCTAAACCCTAACCCTAACCCTAACCCTAACCCTAATCCTAAACCTAACCCTAACACTAACTCTAATCCTAACCCCAACCCTAACCCTAAACCTAACGCTAAACCAAACGCCAACTCTAAACCTAAATCTAACCCAAACCTAAAACTTAACACTAACCTTAATCCTAACCCTAACCCTAACCCTAAACCACCCCTAACCCTAATCCTAACCCTAACCCTTCCCCTAACACTAACACTAACCGTAAACCAAACCAAACCGTAACTATAACCCTAAACCTAACCCTAACCCTATCCCTAACCCAAACCCTAAACCTAACACAAACCCTAACCATAACACTAAATCTAAACCTAAACCAAACCCTAACCCTAACCCTAACCCTAACCCAAACCCTAAACCTAAACTTAAACCTAACCCAAACCCTAACCCGATCACTTGCTCTAACCCAAACCCAAACCCTAACCCTAACCATAAACCTAAACCTAACCTAAACACAAACCCTAACCCTAACCCTAACCCTAACCCTAACCCTTACCCTAACCCTAACCCAAGCCCTAAAACTAACCCTAACCCTAACCCTAACCCAAACCTAAACCCTAACCCAAACCCTAACCCTAAACCTAACCCTAAACCAAACCTGAACATTAACCCTAATCCTTACCCTAACCCTAACCCTAACCTAAACTCTATCCCTAACCCTAACCCTAAACCTAACCCTAAACCAAACCTAAACCCTAACCCTAACCCTAACCCTAACCCTAACCCTAATCCTAAACCTAACCCTAACCCTAACCCTAACCCTAAGCCCAACCCTAACCCTAAACCTAACTCTAAACCAAACCTGAACTCTAAACCTAACTCTAAACCAAACCTCAACCTTAACCCTAACCTTAATCCTAACCCTAACCCTAACCCTAAACCACCCCTAACACTAACCCTAACCCTAACCCCTCCCCTAACCCAAAACCTAAACCAAAAGGAAATGCTAACACTAACCCTAACCCTAAACCTAACACAAACCCTAAACCTAAACCTAACCCTACCCTAAACCCTAACCGTAACACTAACCCTAACCCTATCCCTATCGCCTAGCCCTAAGCCTAACTCTAACCCTAACTCTAACCATAAGCCAAACCCTAACCCTAACTCTAACCCTAACCCTCAACCTAACTCTAACCCAAACCCAAACACTAACCCTAAACCTAACCCTAACCCTAACTCAAACCGTAACCCTAACCATAAACCTAACTGTATCCCTAACCTTAACCCTAACCCAAACCCTAACCCAAACCCTACCTCTAACCCTAACCCTAACCCGAACCCTAACACTAAGCCTATCCCAAACTCTAAACCTAACCTAAACCCAAGCCCTAACTCTAACCCTAAGCCTAACCCAAGCCCTAAAACAAACCTTAACCCTAATCCTAACCCAAACCTGAACCCTAACCCAAACTCAAACCCTAACACTAACCTAAACCCTATCCCTCACCCTAACACTAACCCAAACCCTAACCCTAACCGAAACCAAAACCCTAATCCTAACACTAAAGCTAACCCTAACACTAACCCTAACCCAAGCCCAAACACTAACCCCAACCCTAACCCTAACCCTAACTCACACCTAAACCCTAACAATAACCCTAACCCAAACCGTAACCCTAACCCTAACACTAATCCTAACCCTAAAAATAACCATAACCCTAACCCAAACCCTAACCCTAACCCTATCCATAACCCTGACCCTAACCCAAATCCTAAACCTAAACCTAACCCTAACCCTAACCCTAACCCTAACCCCAACCCTAACCCTAAAACTAACCCTAAACCAAACCCGAACTCTAAACCTAACTCTAAACCAAACCTCAACCTTAACCCTAACATTAATCCTAACCCTAACCCTAACCCATATACCACCGCTAACACTAACCGTAAACCTAACCCTTCCCCTAACCCTAACACTAACCCTAATCCTAACACTAACACTAACGCTAACCATAACCATAACCCTAAGCCTAACCGAAACACAAACTTCAACCCTAACCCTAACCAAAACCCTAACCCTAACCCTAACCCTAACCCTAACCCAAACCCTAATCCTAACACTAACACTAACGCTAACCCTAACCCTAACCCTAATCCTAAGCCAAAACAAAACCTACTCCTATCCCTAAACCTAACCCTAACCCAAGCCCAAACACTAATCCTTACCCTTACCCTAACCCTAAAACCTAACCCTAACCCTAACCATAACCCTGACCCTAACCCAAATCCTAACCCTAACCCTAACCCTAATCCTAACCCTAACCCTAACCCTAACCATAACCCTAATCCTAACCCTAAAAATAACCATAACGCTAACCCAAACCCTAACCATAACCCTAACCATAACCCTGACCCTAACCCAAATCCTAACCCTAACCCTAACCCAAACCCTAACCCAAACCCTATCCCTAACCCTAACGCCAACCCGAACCCTAACACTAAGCCTATCCCAAACTGTAAACCTAACCTAAACCCAAGGCCTAACTCTAACCCTAAGCCTAACCCAAGCCCTAAAACAAACCCTAACCCTAATGCTAACCCAAACCTGAACCCTAACCCAAACCCAAACCCTAACAGTAACCTAAACCCTATCCCTAACCCTAACAGTAACCCAAACCCTAACCGTAACCGAAACCCAAACCCTAATCTTAACACTAAACCTAACCCTAACACTAACCCTAACCCAAGCCCAAACACTAACCCCAACCCTAACCCTAACCCTATCTCTATCGCCTAGCCCTAACCCTAACCCTAACCATAAGCCAAACCCTAACCCAAACACTAACCCTAACCTAACCCTAACTCTAACCCTAACCCTAAAACTAACCCTAACACAAGCCCAAACACTAACCCCAAAAATAACCCTTACCCTATCCATAACATTAACCCTAACACAAATCAAACCCTAACCCTAACCCTAACCCTAACCCTAACCCTAACATAAACCCTAACCCTAACACTTACCCTAACCCTAACCCTATCCCAAACCCTAACCCTAACCCTAACCCTAACCGAAACCCAAACCCTAATCCTAACACTAAACCTAACCCTAATCCTAATCCTAACACTAACGGTAACCCAAGCCCAAACCCTAAACCGAACCCTAACCCTAACCCAATCCCTATCGCCTAGCCCTAACCCGAACCCTAACCCTAAGCCAAATCCTAACCCTAACTCTAACCCTAAACCTAAACCTAATCCTAACCCAAGCCCAACCACTAACCCCAAACCTAAACCTTACACTATCCATAATTTTAACCCTAACACAAACCAAACCCTAAGCCAAACCCTAACCCTAACCCTAAACCTAAACCTAACCCAAACCCTAATCCTAACACGAACCCTAACCCTAACCCTAACCCTAACCCTAACACAAACCCTAACGCTAACCCTTACACTAAACCTAACCCTATCCCAAAACCTAACACTAACCCAAAGCCTAACCGTAAACCTAACCCTAATCGAAACCCAAACCCTAATGCTAACACTAAACCTAACCCTAATCCTAATCCTAACTCTAACCGTAACCCAAGTCCAAACCATAACCTGAACCCTAACCCTAACACTATCCCTATCGCCTAGCCCTAACCCCAACCCTAACCCTAAGCCAAACCCTAACCCTAACCCTAACCCTAACCCTAACCCAAGCCCAAACACTAACCCTAAATCAAACCCTAACCCTAACCCAAACCCTAACCCACATCCTAACAAAATCCTAACCGTAACACTAAGCCTAACCCTAACCCTAACCCAAACCCTAACCCTCACCATTACCCTAAACGCTAACCCTAACGCGAACCTTAACCCTAAGCCAAACCCTAACGCAAACCCTAACCCTAACTCTAAACCTAACCCAAACCCTAACCCTATACCTTACCCTAACACTAACCCTAAAACTAACCCTAACCCTAACCCTAACCCTATCTCTATGCCCTAGCCCTAACCCTAACCCTAACCCTAACCCTAACCCTAACCCCAAACCTAACCCTTACCCTATCCGTAATATTAACCCTAACCCAAATCAAACCCTAACCCTAACTCTAACCCTAACCCAAAACCTAAACCTAAACCTAACCCTAATCCTAAACCTAACCCTAACCCTAACCCTAAACCTAATCCTAACCCCAAACCTTACCCTAAACCTAACCTAAACTCTATCCCTAACCCTAACACTAATCTTACCACAAACCAATCCCTAACCCTAACCCTAACCCTAAACCAAACCTAAACCCTAACCCTAACCCTAACCCTAACCCTAACCCTAACCCTAACCCTAACCCTAACCCTAACACAAACACTAACCCTAACCCTAACCCTAACTCTAACCCTAACCCTAAACCTAACCCTAACACAAGCCCAAACACTAACCCCAAAAATAACCCTTACCCTATCCATAACATTAACCCTAACACAAATCAAACCCTAACCCTAACCCTTACCCTAACCCTAAAACTAACCCAAACCCTAATCCTAACACTAACCCTATCCCTAACCCTAACCCTAACCCTAACACAAACCCTAACCCTAACCCTTACCCTAACCCTAACCCTATCCCAAACCCTAACCCTTACCCTAACCCTAACCGAAACCCAAACCCTAATCCTAACACTAAACCTAACCCTAATCCTAATCCTAACACTAACGGTAACCGAAGCCCAAACCCTAAACCGAACCCTAACCCTAACCCAATCCCTATCGCCTAACCCTAACCCCAACCCTAACCCTAAGCCAAACCCTAACCCTAACTCTAACCCTAACCCTAAACGTAACCCTAACCCAAGCCCAAACACTAACCCTAAACCTAACCCTAACCCAAACCCTAACGCAAATGCTAACCAAAATCCTAACCATAACACTAAGCTTAACCCTAACCCTAACCCAAACCCTAACCCTCACAATAACCCTAAACCCTAACCCTAACGCTAACCTTAACCCAAATCCAAACCCTAACGCAAACCCTAACCCTAATTCTAAACCTAACCCAAACCCTAACCCTATACCTTACTCTAACCCAAACCCAAACCCTAACCCTAACCCTAACCCTAACCCTAAATCTAAACCTAACCCAAAACCAAACCCTAACCCTAAGCCTAACCCAAACCCTAAACCTAACCTAAACCCAAGCCCTAACCCTAACCCTAAACCTAACCCAAGCCCTAAAACTAACCGTAACCCTAACCCTAACCCTAACCCTTACCCTAACCCTAACACTAACCCTAAACCAAACCAAACACTAACCCTAAGCCTAAACCTAACCCTAACCCTAATTCAAACCCTAACCCTAACACTTCCCCTAACCGTAGCCCTAAGCCTTACCCTAGCCCAAGCCCACACCCTAATCCTAACACTAACACTAACCCCAACCCTAACCCTAACCCTAACTCACACCTAAACCCTAACAATAACCCTAACCCAAACCGTAACCCTAACCCTAACCCTAATCCTAACCCTAAAAATAACCATAACCCTAACCCAAACCCTAACCCTAACCCTATCCATAACCCTGACCCTAACACAAATCCTAACCCTAAACCTAACCCTAACCCTAACCCTAACCCTAACCCTAACCCTAACCCTAACCCTAACCCCAACCCTAACCCTAAAACTAACCCTAAACCAAATCCGAACTCTAAACCTAACTCTAAACCAAACCTCAACCTTAACCCTAACCTTAATCCTAACCCTAACCCTAACTCTAAACCACCCCTAACACTAACCCTAACCCTAACCCTTCCCCTAACCCTAATACTAACCCTAATCCTAACACTAACACTAACGCTAACCCTAACCCTAACCCTAATCCTAAGCCAAACCAAAACCTAGTCCTATCCCTAAACCTAACCCTAACCCAAGCCCAAACACTAATCCTAACCCTTACCCTAACCCTAAAACCTAACCCTAACCCTAACCATAACCCTGACCCTAACCCAAATCCTAACCCTAACCCTAACCCTAATCCTAACCCTAACCCTAACCCTAACCCTAACCCTAATCCTAACCCTAAAAATAACCGTAACGCTAACCCTAACCATAACCCTAACCATAACCCTGACCCTAACCCAAATCCTAACCCTAACCCTAACCCAAACCCTAACCCAAACCCTATCCCTAACCCTAACGCTAACCCGAACCCTAACACCAAGCCTATCCCAAACTGTAAACCTAACCTAAACCCAAGCCCTAACTCTAACCCTAAGCCTAACCCAAGCCCTAAAACAAACCCTAACCCTAATCCTAACCCAAACCTGAACCCTAACCCAAACCCAAACCCTAACAGTAACCTAAACCCTATCCCTAACCCTAACAGTAACCCAAACCCTAACCGTAACCGAAACCCAAACCCTAATCCTAACAATAAACCTAACCCTAACACTAACCCTAACCCAAGCCCAAACACTAACCCCAACCCTAACCCTAACCCTATCTCTATCGCCTAGCCCTAACCCTAACCCTATCCATAAGCCAAACCCTAACCCAAACACTAACCCTAACCCTAACCCTAACTCTAACCCTAACCCTAAACCTAACCCTAACCCAAGCCCAAACACTAACCCCAAAAATAACCCTTACCCTATCGATAACATTAACCCTAACACAAAACAAACCCTAACCCTAACCCTAACCCTAACCCTAAACCTAAAACTAACCCAAACCCTAATCCTAACACTAACCCTATCCCTAACCCTAACCCTAACCCTAAGACAAACCCTAACCCTAACCCTTACCCTAACCCTAACCCTATCCCAAACCCTAACACTAATCCAAACCCTAACCCTAACCCTAACCCTAACCGAAACCCAAACCCTAATCCTAACATTAAACCTAACCCTAATGCTAATCCTAACACTAACGGTAACCCAAACCCAAACCCTAAACCGAACCCTAACCCTAACCCTATCCCTATCGCCTAGCCCTAACCGCAACCCTAACCCTAAGCCAAACCCTAAGCCTAACTCTAACCCTAACCCTAAACGTAACCCTAACCCAAGCCCAAACACTTACCCTAAAACTAACCCTAACCCTAACAGAAACCCTAACCGAAATCCTAACCCAAATCCTAACCGTAACACTAACCCTAACCCTAACCCTAACCCAAACCCTAACCCTCACCCTAACCCTAAACCCTAACCCTAACCCTAACCTTAACCCTAATCCAAACCCTAACGCAAACCCTAACCCTAACCCTAAACCTAACCCAAACCCTAACCCTATACCTTACTCAAACCCAAACCCAAACCCTAAACCTAACCCTAACCGTAACCCTAACCCTAAACCTAACCTAAACCCAAGCCCTAACCCTAACCCTAACCCTAACCCAAGCCCTAAAACTAACCCTAACCCTAACCCTAAACCTTACCCTAACCCTAACACTAACCCTAAACCAAACCAAACCCTAACCCTAAGCCTAAACCTAACCCTAACCCTAATTCAAAACCTAACCCTAACACTTACCCTAACCGTAGCCCTAAGCCTAACCCTAACCCAAACCCGCACACTAAACCTAACCCGAACCCTAAACCTAACCCTAAACGAAACCGTAACCCTAACCCTAACCCTAACCCTTACCCAAGCCCTAACCCTAACCCTTACACTAACCGTAACCGTAAGCCTAAAACTAACCCAAACCCACACTCTAACCCTAACACTAACACTAACCCCAACCGTAATCCTAACCCTAAGCCTAAACCTAACTAAAAAATAAACCCTAACACTAACCCTAAAAAAAACGCTAACCCTAACCCTAATCCTAATTCTAAACCTAACCATAACCATAACCCTAACCCAAACCCTAACCCTAACCCTAACACTAACGCTGACTCTAATCCAAATCCTAACCCTAAACCTAACCCTAAACCTAACCCTAACCCTAACCTAAACCAAAGCAGTAACCCTAACCCTAACCCTAACCCAAGCCCTAAAACTAACCCTAACCCTAACAATAAACCAAACCTAAACCCTAACACAAACCCTAAACCTAACCCTAAACCAAACCTAAACCTTAACCCTAACACTAACCCTAATCCTAACCTAAACTCTATCACTAACCCTAACACTAACCCTACCCCAAACCAATCCCTAACCCTAACCCTAACCCTAACCCTAACCCTAAACCAACCTCTCACAGTAAACTTAACCTAACCCTAACCCCAACCCTAACACTAAACCTAACCCTAAACCAAACCCAAACTCTAAACCTAAATCTAAACCAAACCTCAGCCTTAACCCTAACCTTAATCCTAACCCTAACCCAAACCCTAAACCACCCCTAACACTAACCCTAACCCTAACCCTTCCCCTAACCCTAACACTAACCCTAATCTTAACACTAACACTAACGCTAACCATAACCATAACCCTAACCCTAACCCAAAAACAAAATTCAACCCTAACCCTAACCAAAACCCTAACCCTAACCCTAACCCTAACCCAAACCCTAATCCTAACACTAACACTAACGCTAACCCTAACCCTAACCCTAACCCTAAGCCAAACCAAAACCTACTCCTATCCCTAAACCTAACCCTAACCGAAGCCCAAACACTAATCCTAACCCTAACCCTAAGCCTAAAACCTAACCCTAACCCTAACCTTAACCCTAACCCAAACCGTATCCCTAACCCTAACGCTAACCCGAACCCTAACACTAAGCCTATCCCAAACTGTAAACCTAACCTAAACCCAAGCCCTAACTCTAACCCTAAGCCTAACCCAAGCCCTAAAACAAACCCTAACCCTAATCCTAACCCAAACCTGAACCCTAACCCAAACCCAAACCCTAACAGTAACCTAAACTCTATACCTAACCCTAACACTAACCAAAACCCTAACCCTAACCGAAACCGAAACCCTAATCCTAACACTAAACCTAACCCTAACACTAACCCTAACCCAAGCCGAAACACTAACCCCAAACCTAACCCTAACCCTATCTCTATCGCCTAGCCCTAACCCTAACCCTAACCATAAGCCAAACCCTAACCCAAACACTAACCCTAACCCTAACCCTAACTCTAACCCTAACCCTAAACCTAACCCTAACCCAAGCCCAAACACTAACCCCAAAAATAACCCTTACCCTATCGATAACATTAACCCTAACACAAACCAAACCCTAACCCTAACCCTAACCCTAACCCTAAACCTAAAACTAACCCAAACCCTAATCCTAACACTAACCCTATCCCTAACCCTAACCCTAACCCTAACACAAACCCTAAACCTAACCCTTACCCTAACCCTAACCCTATCCCAATCCCTAACACTAATCCAAACCCTAACCCTAACCCTAACCCTAACTGAAACCCAAACCCTAATCCTAACATTAAACCTAACCCTAATGCTAATCCTAACACTAACGGTAACCCAAGCCCAAACCCTAAACCGAACCCTAACCCTAACCCTATCCCTATCGCCTAGCCCTAACCCCAACCCTAACCCTAAGCCAAATCCTAAGCCTAACTCTCACCCTAAACCTAAACGTAACCCTAACCCAAGCCCAAACACTAACCCTAAACCTAACCCTAACCCTAACACAAACCCTAACCCAAATCCTAACCCAAATCCTAACCGTAACACTAACCCTAACCCTAACCCTAACCCAAACCCTAACCCTCACCCTAACACTAAACCCTAACCCTAACCCTAACCTTAACCCTAATCCAAACCCTAACGCAAACCCTAACCCTAACCCTAAACCTAACCCAAACCCTAACCCTATACCTTACTCAAACCCAAACCCAAACCCTAAACCTAACCCTAACTGTAACCCTAACGCTAAACCTACACCTAACCCAAACCCAAACCCTAACCCTAAGCCTAACCCAAACCCTAAACCTAACCTAAACCCAAGCCCTAACCCTAACACTAACCCAAACCCAAGCCCTAAAACTAACCCTAACCCTAACCCTATCCCTAAACCTTACCCTAACACTAACACTAACCCTAAACCAAACCAAACCCTAACCCTAAGCCTAAACCTAACCCTAACCCTAATTCAAAACCTAAGCCTAACACTTACCCTAACCGTAGCCCTAAGCCTAACCCTAACCCAAACCCGCACACTAAACCTAACCCGAACCCTAAACCTAACCCTAAACGAAAACCTAAAACTAACCCTAACCCTAACCCTAAACTTAACCCTAACCCAAACCCTAACCCTAACCTTAAACCTAACCCAAACCCTAACCCGATCCCTTAATCTAACCCAAACCCAAACCCTAACCCTAACCCAAAAACTAACCCTAACACAAAACCTAACGCTAACCCTTACCCTAACCCTAACCCTATGCCAAAACCTAACACTAACCCAAAGCCTAACCCTGACCCTATCCCTAACCGAAACCCAAACCCTAATGCTAACACTAAACCTAACCCTAATCCTAATCCTAACACTAACCCTAACCCTAACCCTAACCCTAACCCTAACCCAAACCCTAACCCTAACCCTAACCCTAACCCTAACCCTACCCCAAGCCCAAACACTAACCCTAAACCAAACCCTAACCCTAACACAAACCCTAACCCAAATGCTAACCAAAATCCTAACCGTAACACTAAGCCCAACCCTAACCCTAACCCAACCCCTAACCCTAACCATTACCCTAACTCCTAACTCTAACGTTAACCTTAATCCTAATCCAAACCCTAGCGCAAACCTTAACCCTAACTCTAAACCTAACCCAAACCCTAACCCTATACCTTACCCTAACCCTAACCCTAACCCTAACCCTAACCCTAACCCTAACCCTAACCCTATCCCTATCGCCTAGACCTAACCCTAACCCTAACACTAACCCTAACCCTAACCCTAACCCCAAACCTAACCCTTACCCTATCCATAATATTAACCGTGACCCAAATCAAACACTAACCCTAACTCTAACCCTAACCCAAAACCTAAACCTAAACCTAGCCCTAATCCTAAACCTAACCCTAACCCTAACCCTAAACCTAATCCTAACCCCAAACCTTACCCTAAACCTCACCTAAACTCTATCCCTAACCCTAACACTAATCTTACCCCAAACCAATCCCTAACCCTAACCCTAACCCTAAACCAAACCTAAACCCTAACCCTAACCCTAACCCTAACCCTAACCCTAACCCTAACCCTAAACCAAACCTAAACCCTAAACCTAACCCTAACCCTAACCCTAACCCTAATCCTAAACCTAACCCTAACACTAACGCTAATCCTAACCACAACCCTAACCCTAAACCTAACGCTAAACCAAACGCCAACTCTAAACCTAACTCTAACCCAAACCTAAAACTAAACACTAACCTTAATCCTAACCCTAACCCTAACCCTAAACCATCCCTAAACCTAATCCTAACCCTAACCCTAACACTAACCGTAAACCAAACCAAACTGTAACTATAACCCTAAACCTAACCATAACCCTAACCCAAAACCTAAACCTAACACAAACCCTAACCATAACTCTAAACTTAACCCTAACCCAAACCCTAACCCTAACCATAACCCTAACCCAAACCCTAAACCTAAACTTAAACCTAACCCAAACCCTAACCCGATCACTTGCTCTAACCCAAACCCAAACCCTAACCCTAACCATAAACCTAAACCTAACCTAAACACAAACCCTAACCCTAACCCTAACCCAAACCGTAAACCTAACCTAAACCCAAGCAGTAACCCTTACCCTAACCCTAACCCAAGCCCTAAAACTAACCCTAACCCTAACCCTAACCCAAACCTACCGCCTAACCCAACCCCTCACCCAAACCCTAGACCAAACCTAAACCCTAACCCAAACCCTAACCCTAATCCTAATCCTACACCAAACCAAACCCTAACCCTAACCCTAACCCTAACCCTAACCCTAACCCTAACCCTAATCCTAAACCTAACCCTAACCCTAACCCTAACCCTAAGCCCAACCCTAACCGTAAACCTAACTCTAAACCAAACCCGAACTCTAAACCTAACTCTAAACCAAACCTCAACCTTAACCCTAACCTTATTCCTAACCCTAACCCTAACCCTAAACCACCCCTAACACTAACCCTAACCCTAACCCTTCCCCTAACCCAAAACCTAACCCAAACCGAAACCCTAACACTAACCCTAACCCTAAACCTAAGACAAACCCTAAAGCTAAACCTAACCCTACCCTAAACCCTAACCGTAACACTAACCCTAACCCTATCCCTATCGCCTAGCCCTAAGCCTAACTCTTACCCTAACTCTAACCATAAGCCCAACCCCAACCCTTAATCTTAACCTAACCCTTAACCCTACCCTAACCCCAAACCAAAAACTAACCCCTAACCTAACCCTAACCCTAACTCAAACCGTAACCCTAACCATAAACCTAACTGTATCCCTAACCTTAACCCTAACCCAAACCCTAACCCAAACCCTACCTCTAACCCTAACCCTAACCCGAACCCTAACACTAAGCCTATCCCAAACTCTAAACCTAACCTAAACCCAAGCCCTAACTCTAACCCTAAGCCTAACCCAAGCCCTAAAACAAACCCTAACCCTAATCCTAACCCAAACCTGAACCCTAACCCAAACCCAAACCCTAACACTAACCTAAACCCTATCCCTCACCCTAACACTCACCCCAACCCTAAACCTAACCCTATCCCTATCGCCTAGCCCTAACCCTAACCCTAACCATAAGCTAAACCCTAACCCAAACAATAACCCTAACCTAACCCTAACTCTAACCCTAACCCTAAACCTAACCCTAACACAAGCCCAAACACTAACCCCAAAATAACCCTTACCCTATCCATAACATTAACCCTAACACAAATCAAACCCTAACCCTAACCCTTACCCTAACCCTAAAACTAACCCAAACCCTAATCCTAACACTAACCCTATCCCTAACCCTAACCCTAACCCTAACACAAACCCTAACCCTAACCCTTACCCTAACCCTAACCCTATCCCAAACCCTAACCCTAACCCTAACCCTAACCGAAACCCAAACCCTAATCCTAACACTAAACCTAACCCTAATCCTAATCCTAACACTAACGGTAACCCAACCCAAACCCTAAACCGAACCCTAACCCTAACCCAATCCCTATCGCCTAACCCTAACCCCAACCCTAACCCTAAGCCAAACCCTAACCCTAACTCTAACCCTAACCCTAAACGTAACCCTAACCCAAGCCCAAACACTAACCCTAAACCTAACCCTAACCCAAACCCTAACGCAAATGCTAACCAAAATCCTAACCATAACACTAAGCTTAACCCTAACCTTAACCCAAACCCTAACCCTCACAATAACCCTAAACCCTAACCCTAACGCTAACCTTAACCCAAATCCAAACCCTAACGCAAACCCTAACCCTAATTCTAAACCTAACCCAAACCCTAACCCTATACCTTACTCTAACCCAAACCCAAACCCTAACCCTAACCCTAACCCTAACCCTAACCCTAAATCTAAACCTAACCCAAAACCAAACCCTAACCCTATGCCTAACCCAAACCCTAAACCTTAACCTAAACCCAAGCCCTAACCCTAACCCTAAACCTAACCCAAGCCCTAAAACTAACCGTAACCCTAACCCTAACCCTAACCCTTACCCTAACCCTAACACTAACCCTAACCAAACCAAACACTAACCCTAAGCCTAAACCTAACCCTAACCCTAATTCAAAACCCTAACCCTAACACTTACCCTAACCGTAGCCCTAAGCCTAACCCTAACCCAAACCCACACCCTAATCCTAACACTAACACTAACCCCAACCCTAACCCTAACCCTAACTCACACCTAAACCCTAACAATAACCCTAACCCAAACCGTAACCCTAACCCTAACCCTAATCCTAACCCTAAAAATAACCATAACCCTAACCCAAACCCTAACCCTAACCCTATCCATAACCCTGACCCTAACACAAATCCTAACCCTAAACCTAACCCTAACCCTAACCCTAACCCTAACCCTAACCCTAACCCTAACCCTAACCCTAACCCCAACCCTAACCCTAAAACTAACCCTAAACCAAACACGAACTCTAAACCTAACTCTAAACCAAACCTCAACCTTAACCCTAACCTTAATCCTAACCCTAACCCTAACTCTAAACCACCCCTAACACTAACCCTAACCCTAACCCTTCCCCTAACCCTAATACTAACCCTAATCCTAACACTAACACTAACACTAACCCTAACCCTAACCCTAATCCTAAGCCAAACCAAAACCTACTCCTATCCCTAAACCTAACCCTAACCCAAGCCCAAACACTAATCCTAACCCTTACCCTAACCCTAAAACCTAACCCTAACCCTAACCATAACCCTGACCCTAACCCAAATCCTAACCCTAACCCTAACCCTAATCCTAACCCTAACCCTAACCCTAACCCTAACCCTAATCCTAACCCTAAAAATAACCGTAACGCTAACCCAAACCCTAACCATAACCCTAAACATAACAATGACCCTAACCCAAATCCTAACCCTAACCCTAACCCAAACCCTAACCCAAACCCTATCCCTAACCCTAACGCTAACCCGAACCCTAACACTAAGCCTATCCCAAACTGTAAACCTAACCTAAACCCAAGCCCTAACTCTAACCCTAAGCCTAACCCAAGCCCTAAAACAAACCCTAACCCTAATCCTAACCCAAACCTGAACCCTAACCCAAACCCAAACCCTAACAGTAACCTAAACCCTATCCCTAACCCTAACAGTAACCCAAACCCTAACCGTAACCGAAACCCAAACCCTAATCCTAACAATAAACCTAACCCTAACACTAACCCTAACCCAAGCCCAAACACTAACCCCAACCCTAACCCTAACCCTATCTCTATCGCCTAGCCCTAACCCTAACCCTATCCATAAGCCAAACCCTAACCCAAACACTAACCCTAACCCTAACCCTAACTCTAACCCTAACCCTAAACCTAACCCTAACCCAAGCCCAAACACTAACCCCAAAAATAACCCTTACCCTATCGATAACATTAACCCTAACACAAAACAAACCCTAACCCTAACCCTAACCCTAACCCTAAACCTAAAACTAACCCAAACCCTAATCCTAACACTAACCCTATCCCTAACCCTAACCCTAACCCTAAGACAAACCCTAACCCTAACCCTTACCCTAACCCTAACCCTATCCCAAACCCTAACACTAATCCAAACCCTAACCCTAACCCTAACCCTAACCGAAACCCAAACCCTAATCCTAACATTAAACCTAACCCTAATGCTAATCCTAACACTAACGGTAACCCAAGCCCAAACCCTAAACCGAACCCTAACCCTAACCCTATCCCTATCGCCTAGCCCTAACCGCAACCCTAACCCTAAGCCAAACCCTAAGCCTAACTCTAACCCTAACCCTAAACGTAACCCTAACCCAAGCCCAAACACTTACCCTAAAACTAACCCTAACCCTAACAGAAACCCTAACCGAAATCCTAACCCAAATCCTAACCGTAACACTAACCCTAACCCTAACCCTAACCCAAACCCTAACCCTCACCCTAACCCTAAACCCTAACCCTAACCCTAACCTTAACCCTAATCCAAACCCTAACGCAAACCCTAACCCTAACCCTAAACCTAACCCAAACCCTAACCCTATACCTTACTCAAACCCAAACCCAAACCCTAAACCTAACCCTAACCGTAACCCTAACCCTAAACCTAACCTAAACCCAAGCCCTAACCCTAACCCTAACCCTAACCCAAGCCCTAAAACTAACCCTAACCCTAACCCTAAACCTTACCCTAACCCTAACACTAACCCTAAACCAAACCAAACCCTAACCCTAAGCCTAAACCTAACCCTAACCCTAATTCAAAACCTAACCCTAACACTTACCCTAACCGTAGCCCTAAGCCTAACCCTAACCCAAACCCGCACACTAAACCTAACCCGAACCCTAAACCTAACCCTAAACGAAACCGTAACCCTAACCCTAACCCTAACCCTTACCCAAGCCCTAACCCTAACCCTTACACTAACCGTAACCGTAAGCCTAAAACTAACCCAAACCCACACTCTAACCCTAACACTAACACTAACCCCAACCGTAATCCTAACCCTAAGCCTAAACCTAACTCAAAAATAAACCCTAACACTAACCCTAAAAAAAACGCTAACCCTAACCCTAATCCTAATTCTAACCCTAACCATAACCATAACCCTAACCCAAACCCTAACCCTAACCCTAACACTAACGCTGACTCTAACCCAAATCCTAACCCTAAACCTAACCCTAAACCTAACCCTAACCCTAACCTAAACCAAAGCAGTAACCCTAACCCTAACCCTAACCCAAGCCCTAAAACTAACCCTACCCCTAACAATAAACCAAACCTAAACCCTAACACAAACCCTAAACCAAACCCTAAACCAAACCTAAACCTTAACCCTAACACTAACCCTAATCCTAACCTAAACTCTATCACTAACCCTAACACTAACCCTACCCCAAACCAATCCCTAACCCTAACCCTAACCCTAACCCTAACCCTAAACCAAACTCTCACAGTAAACTTAACCTAACCCTAACCCCAACCCTAACACTAAACCTAACCCTAAACCAAACCCAAACTCTAAACCTAAATCTAAACCAAACCTCAACCTTAACCCTAACCTTAATCCTAACCCTAACCCAAACCCTAAACCACCCCTAACACTAACCCTAACCCTAACCCTTCCCCTAACCCTAACACTAACCCTAATCTTAACACTAACACTAACGCTAACCATAACCATAACCCTAACCCTAACCCAAAAACAAAATTCAACCCTAACCCTAACCAAAACCCTAACCCTAACCCTAACCCTAACCCAAACCCTAATCCTAACACTAACACTAACGCTAACCCTAACCCTAACCCTAACACTAAGCCAAACCAAAACCTACTCCTATCCCTAAACCTAACCCTAACCGAAGCCCAAACACTAATCCTAACCCTAACCCTAAGCCTAAAACCTAACCCTAACCCTAACCTTAACCCTAACCCAAACCCTATCCCTAACCCTAACCCGAACCCTAACACTAAGCCTATCCCAAACTGTAAACCTAACCTAAACCCAAGCCCTAACTCTAACCCTAAGCCTAACCCAAGCCCTAAAACAAACCCTAACCCTAATCCTAACCCAAACCTGAACCCTAACCCAAACCCAAACCCTAACAGTAACCTAAACTCTATACCTAACCCTAACACTAACCCAAACCCTAACCCTAACCGAAACCGAAACCCTAATCCTAACACTAAACCTAACCCTAACACTAACCCTAACCCAAGCCGAAACACTAACCCCAAACCTAACCCTAACCCTATCTCTATCGCCTAGCCCTAACCCTAACCCTAACCATAAGCAAAACCCTCACCCAAACACTACCCCCAACCCTAACCCTAACTCTAACCCTAACCCTAAACCTAACCCTAACCCAAGCCCAAACACTAACCCCAAAAATAACCCTTACACTATCGATAACATTAACCCTAACACAAACCAAACCCTAACCCTAACCCTAACCCTAACCCTAAACCTAAAACTAACCCAAACCCTAATCCTAACACTAACCCTATCCCTAACCCTAACCCTAACCCTAACACAAACCCTAACCCTAACCCTTACCCTAACCCTAACCCTATCACAGTCCCTAACACTAATCCTAACCCTAACCCTAACCCTAACCCTAACCGAAACCCAAACCCTAATCCTAACATTAAACCTAACCCTAATGCTAATCCTAACACTAACGGTAACCCAAGCCCAAACCCTAAACTGAACCCTAACCCTAATCCTATCCCTATCGCCTAGCCCTAACCCCAACCCTAACCCTAAGCCAAATCCTAAGCCTAACTCTAACCCTAAACCTAAACGTAACCCTAACCCAAGCCCAAACACTAACCCTAAACCGAACCCTAACCCTAACACAAACCCTAACCCAAATCCTAACCCAAATCCTAACCGTATCACTAACCCTAACCCTAACCCTAACCCAAACCCTAACCCTCACCCTAACACTAAACCCTAACCCTAACCCTAACCTTAACCCTAATCCAAACCCTAACGCAAACCCTAACCCTAACCCTAAACCTAACCCAAACCCTAACCCTATACCTTACTCAAACCCAAACCCAAACCCTAAACCTAACCCTAACCGTAACCCTCACCCTAAACCTAAACCTAACCCAAACCCAAACCCTAACCCTAAGCCAAACCCAAACCCTAAACCTAACCTAAACCCAAGCCCTAACCCTAACACTAACCCAAACCCAAGCCCTAAAACTAACCCTAACCCTAACCCTAACCCTAAACCTTACCCTAACACTAACACTAACCCTAAACCAAACCAAACCCTAACCCTAAGCCTAAACCTAACCCTAACCCTAATTCAAAACCTAAGCCTAACACTTACCCTAACCGTAGCCCTAAGCCTAACCCTAACCCAAACCCGCACACTAAACCTAACCCGAACCCTAAACCTAACCCTAAACGAAAACCTAAAACTAACCCTAACCCTAACCCTAAACTTAACCCTAACCCAAACCCTAACCCTAACCTTAAACCTAACCCAAACCCTAACCCGATCCCTTAATCTAACCCAAACCCAAACCCTAACCCTAACCCAAAAACTAACCCTAACACAAAACCTAACGCTAACCCTTACCCTAACCCTAAGCCTATGCCAAAACCTAACACTAACCCAAAGCCTAACCCTGACCCTATCCCTAACCGAAACCCAAACCCTAATGCTAACACTAAACCTAACCCTAATCCTAATGCTAACACTAACGCTAACCCTAACCCTAACCCTAACCCTAACCCAAACCCTAACCCTAACCCTAACCCTAACCCTAACCCTACCCCAAGCCCAAACACTAACCCTAAACCAAACCCTAACCCTAACACAAACCCTAACCCAAATGCTAACCAAAATCCTAACCGTAACACTAAGCCCAACCCTAACCCTAACCCAAACCCTAACCCTAACCATAACCCTAAACCCTAACCCTAACGCTAACCCCAACCCTAATCCAAACCCTAACGCAAACCTTAACCCTAACTCTAAACCTAACCCAAACCCGAACCCTATACCTTACCCTAACCCTAACCCTAACCCTAACCCTAACCCTAACCCTAACCCTAACCCTATCCCTATCGCCTAGACCTAACCCTAACCCTAACCCTAACCCTAACCCTAACCCTAACCCTAACCCCAAACCTAACCCTTACCCTATCCGTAATATTAACCCTAACCCAAATCAAACACTAACCCTAACTCTAACCCTAACCCAAAACCTAAACCTAAACCTAACCCTAATCCTAAACCTAACCCTAACCCTAACCCTAAACCTAATCCTAACCCCAAACCTTACCCTAAACCTCACCTAAACTCTATCCCTAACCCTAACACTAATCTTACCCCAAACCAATCCCTAACCCTAACCCTAACCCTAAACCAAACCTAAACCCTAACCCTAACCCTAACCCTAACCCTAACCCTAACCCTAACCCTAAACCAAACCTAAACCCTAAACCTAACCCTAACCCTAACCCTAACCCTAATCCTAAACCTAACCCTAACACTAACTCTAATCCTAACCCGAACCCTAACCCTTAACCTAACGCTAAACCAAACGCCAACTCTATACCTAACTCTATCCCAAACCTAAAACTAAACACTAACCTTAATCCTAACCCTAACCCTAACCCTAAACCATCCCTAACCCTAATCCTAACCCTAACCCTAACACTAACCGTAAACCAAACCAAACTGTAACTATAACCCTAAACCTAACCATAACCCTAACCCAAAACCTACACCTAACACAACCCCTACCCATAACTCTAACCCTAACCCTAACCCAAACCCTAACCCTAACCATAACCCTAACCCAAACCCTAAACCTAAACTTAAACCTAACCCAAACCCTAACCCGATCACTTGCTCTAACCCAAACCCAAACCCTAACCCTAACCATAAACCTAAACCTAACCTAAACACAAACCCTAACCCTAACCCTAACCCAAACCGTAAACCTAACCTAAACCCAAGCAGTAACCCTTACCCTAACCCTAACCCAAGCCCTAAAACTAACACTAACCCTAACCCTAACACAAACCTAAACCCTAACACAAACCCTAACCCTAACCCTAAACCGAACCTAAACCCTAACCCAAACCCTAACCCTAAACCTAACCCTAAACCAAACCTAAACCCTAACCCTAACCCTAACCCTAACCCTAACCCTAACCCTAATCCTAAACCTAACCCTAACCCTAACCCTAACCCTAAGCCCAACCCTAACCCTAAACCTAACTCTAAACCAAACCCGAACTCTAAACCTAACTCTAAACCAAACCTCAACCTTAACCCTAACCTTATTCCTAACCCTAACCCTAACCCTAAACCACCCCTAACACTAACCCTAACCCTAACCCTTCCCCTAACCCAAAACCTAACCCAAACCGAAACCCTAACACTAACCCTAACCCTAAACCTAAGACAAACCCTAAAGCTAAACCTAACCCTACCCTAAACCCTAACCGTAACACTAACCCTAACCCTATCCCTATCGCCTAGCCCTAAGCCTAACTCTAACCCTAACTCTAACCATAAGCCAAACCCTAACCCTAACTCTAACCCTAACCCTAAACCTAACCCTAACCCAAAACGAAACACTAACCCTAAACCTAACCCTAACCCTAACTCAAACCGTAACCCTAACCATAAACCTAACTGTATCCCTAACCTTAACCCTAACCCAAACCCTAACCCAAACCCTACCTCTAACCCTAACCCTAACCCGAACCCTAACACTAAGCCTATCCCAAACTCTAAACCTAACCTAAACCCAAGCCCTAACTCTAACCCTAAGCCTAACCCAAGCCCTAAAACAAACCCTAACCCTAATCCTAACCCAAACCTGAACCCTAACCCAAACCCAAACCCTAACACTAACCTAAACCCTATCCCTCACCCTAACACTCACCCCAACCCTAAACCTAACCCTATCCCTATCGCCTAGCCCTAACCCTAACCCTAACCATAAGCTAAACCCTAACCCAAACAATAACCCTAACCTAACCCTAACTCTAACCCTAACCCTAAACCTAACCCTAACACAAGCCCAAACACTAACCCCAAAATAAACCTTACACTATCCATAACATTAACCCTAACACAAATCAAACCCTAACCCTAACCCTTACCCTAACCCTAAAACTAACCCAAACCCTAATCCTAACACTAACCCTATCCCTAACCCTAACCCTAACCCTAACACAAACCCTAACCCTAACCCTTACCCTAACCCTAACCCTATCCCAAACCCTAACCCTAACCCTAACCCTAACCGAAACCCAAACCCTAATCCTAACACTAAACCTAACCCTAATCCTAATCCTAACACTAACGGTAACCCAACCCAAACCCTAAACCGAACCCTAACCCTAACCCAATCCCTATCGCCTAACCCTAACCCCAACCCTAACCCTAAGCCAAACCCTAACCCTAACTTAACCCTACCCCTAAACGTAACCCTAACCCAAGCCCAAACACTAACCCTAAACCTAACCCTAACCCAAACCCTAACGCAAAGGCTAACCAAAATCCTAACCATAACACTAAGCTTAACCCTAACCTTAACCCAAACCCTAACCCTCACAATAACCCTAAACCCTAACCCTAATGCTAACCTTAACCCAAATCCAAACCCTAACGCAAACCCTAACCCTAATTCTAAACCTAACCCAAACCCTAACCCTATACCTTACTCTAACCCAAACCCAAACCCTAACCCTAACCCTAACCCTAACCCTAACCGTAAATCTAAACCTAACCCAAAACCAAACCGTAACCCTAAGCCTAACCCAAACCCTAAACCTAACCTAAACCCAAGCCCTAACCCTAACCCTAAACCTAACCCAAGCCCTAAAACTAACCGTAACCCTAACCCTAACCCTAACCCTTACCCTAACCCTAACACTAACCCTAAACCAAACCAAACACTAACCCTAAGCCTAAACCTAACCCTAACCCTAATTCAAACCCTAACCCTAACACTTACCCTAACCGTAGCCCTAAGCCTAACCCTAACCCAAACCCACACCCTAATCCTAACACTAACACTAACCCCAACCCTAACCCTAACCCTAACTCACACCTAAACCCTAACAATAACCCTAACCCAAACCGTAACCCTAACCCTAACCCTAATCCTAACCCTAAAAATAACCATAACCCTAACCCAAACCCTAACCCTAACCCTATCCATAACCCTGACCCTAACACAAATCCTAACCCTAAACCTAACCCTAACCCTAACCCTAACCCTAACCCTAACCCTAACCCTAACCCTAACCCCAACCCTAACCCTAAAACTAACCCTAAACCAAACACGAACTCTAAACCTAACTCTAAACCAAACCTCAACCTTAACCCTAACCTTAATCCTAACCCTAACCCTAACTCTAAACCACCCCTAACACTAACCCTAACCCTAACCCTTCCCCTAACCCTAATACTAACCCTAATCCTAACACTAACACTAACGCTAACCCTAACCCTAACCCTAATCCTAAGCCAAACCAAAACCTACTCCTATCCCTAAACCTAACCCTAACCCAAGCCCAAACACTAATCCTAACCCTTACCCTAACCCTAAAACCTAACCCTAACCCTAACCATAACCCTGACCCTAACCCAAATCCTAACCCTAACCCTAATTCAAAACCTAACCCTAACACTTACCCTAACCGTAGCCCTAAGCCTAACCCTAACCCAAACCCGCACACTAAACCTAACCCGAACCCTAAACCTAACCCTAAACGAAACCGTAACCCTAACCCTAACCCTAACCCTTACCCAAGCCCTAACCCTAACCCTTACACTAACCGTAACCGTAAGCCTAAAACTAACCCAAACCCACACTCTAACCCTAACACTAACACTAACCCCAACCGTAATCCTAACCCTAAGCCTAAACCTAACTCAAAAATAAACCCTAACACTAACCCTAAAAAAAACGCTAACCCTAACCCTAATCGTAATTCTTTCCCTAACCATAACCATAACCCTAACCGAAACCCTAACTCAAACCCTAACACTAACGCTGACTCAAACCCAAATCCTAACCCTAAACCTAACCCTAAACCTAACCCTAACCCTAACCTAAACCAAAGCAGTAACCCTAACCCTAACCCTAACCCAAGCCCTAAAACTAACCCTAACCCTAACAATAAACCAAACCTAAACCCTAACACAAACCCTAAACCAAACCCTAAACCAAACCTAAACCTTAACCCTAACACTAACCCTAATCCTAACCTAAACTCTATCACTAACCCTAACACTAACCCTACCCCAAACCAATCCCTAACCCTAACCCTAACCCTAACCCTAACCCTAAACCAACCTCTCACAGTAAACTTAACCTAACCCTAACCCCAACCCTAACACTAAACCTAACCCTAAACCAAACCCAAACTCTAAACCTAAATCTAAACCAAACCTCAACCTTAACCCTAACCTTAATCCTAACCCTAACCCAAACCCTAAACCACCCCTAACACTAACCCTAACCCTAACCCTTCCCCTAACCCTAACACTAACCCTAATCTTAACACTAACACTAACGCTAACCATAACCATAACCCTAACCCTAACCCAAAAACAAAATTCAACCCTAACCCTAACCAAAACCCTAACCCTAACCCTAACCCTAACCCAAACCCTAATCCTAACACTAACACTAACGCTAACCCTAACCCTAACCCTAACACTAAGCCAAACCAAAACCTACTCCTATCCCTAAACCTAACCCTAACCGAAGCCCAAACACTAATCCTAACCCTAACCCTAAGCCTAAAACCTAACCCTAACCCTAACCTTAACCCTAACCCAAACCCTATCCCTAACCCTAACGCTAAACCGAACCCTAACACTAAGCCTATCCCAAACTGTAAACCTAACCTAAACCCAAGCCCTAACTCTAACCCTAAGCCTAACCCAAGCCCTAAAACAAACCCTAACCCTAATCCTAACCCAAACCTGAACCCTAACCCAAACCCAAACCCTAACAGTAACCTAAACTCTATACCTAACCCTAACACTAACCCAAACCCTAACCCTAACCGAAACCGAAACCCTAATCCTAACACTAAACCTAACCCTAACACTAACCCTAACCCAAGCCGAAACACTAACCCCAAACCTAACCCTAACCCTATCTCTATCGCCTAGCCCTAACCCTAACCCTAACCATAAGCAAAACCCTAACCCAAACACTAACCCTAACCCTAACCCTAACTCTAACCCTAACCCTAAACCTAACCCTAACCCAAGCCCAAACACTAACCCCAAAAATAACCCTTACACTATCGATAACATTAACCCTAACACAAACCAAACCCTAACCCTAACCCTAACCCTAACCCTAAACCTAAAACTAACCCAAACCCTAATCCTAACACTAACCCTATCCCTAACCCTAACCCTAACCCTAACACAAACCCTAACCCTAACCCTTACCCTAACCCTAACCCTATCCCAATCCCTAACACTAATCCTAACCCTAACCCTAACCCTAACCCTAACCGAAACCCAAACCCTAATCCTAACATTAAACCTAACCCTAATGCTAATCCTAACACTAACGGTAACCCAAGCCCAAACCCTAAACCGAACCCTAACCCTAATCCTATCCCTATCGCCTAGCCCTAACCCCAACCCTAACCCTAAGCCAAATCCTAAGCCTAACTCTAACCCTAAACCTAAACGTAACCCTAACCCAAGCCCAAACACTAACCCTAAACCTAACCCTAACCCTAACACAAACCCTAACCCAAATCCTAACCCAAATCCTAACCGTAACACTAACCCTAACCCTAACCCTAACCCAAACCCTAACCCTCACCCTAACACTAAACCCTAACCCTAACCCTAACCTTAACCCTAATCCAAACCCTAACGCAAACCCTAACCCTAACCCTAAACCTAACCCAAACCCTAACCCTATACCTTACTCAAACCCAAACCCAAACCCTAAACCTAACCCTAACCGTAACCCTCACCCTAAACCTAAACCTAACCCAAACCCAAACCCTAACCCTAAGCCAAACCCAAACCCTAAACCTAACCTAAACCCAAGCCCTAACCCTAACACTAACCCAAACCCAAGCCCTAAAACTAACCCTAACCCTAACCCTAACCCTAAACCTTACCCTAACCCTAACACTAACCCTAAACCAAACCAAACCCTAACCCTAAGCCTAAACCTAACCCTAATCCTAATTCAAAACCTAAGCCTAACACTTACCCTAACCGTAGCCCTAAGCCTAACCCTAACCCAAACCCGCACACTAAACCTAACCCGAACCCTAAACCTAACCCTAAACGAAAACCTAAAACTAACCCTAACCCTAACCCTAAACTTAACCCTAACCCAAACCCTAACCCTAACCTTAAACCTAACCCAAACCCTAACCCGATCCCTTAATCTAACCCAAACCCAAACCCTAACCCTAACCCAAAAACTAACCCTAAACCTAAATCTAAACCTAACCCAAACCCAAACCTTAACCCTAACCCTAATCCTAACCCTAACCCTAAACCTAACCTAAACTCTATCCCTAACCCTAACACTAATCTTACCCCAAACCAATCCCTAACCCGAACCCTTCCCATAACCGAAACACTACCCCTAAACCAAACCAAATTGTAACTATAACCCTAAACCTAACCCTAACCCTAACCCAAACCCAAACCCTAAACCTAACACAAACCCTAACCATAACACTAAACCTAACCCTAAACCAAACCCTAACCCTAACCCTAACCCTAGCCCAAACCCAAAACCTAACCTAAAGCCAAGCACTAACACTTACCCTAACCTAACCCAAGGCCTAAAACTAACCCTAAGCCTAACCCTAACCCAAACCTAAACCCTAACCCAAACCCTAACCCTAAACCTAACCCTAAACCAAACCTAAACATTAACCCTAACCCTAACCGTAACCCTAACCTAAACTCTATCCCTAACCCTAACCCTAAACCTAACCCTAAACCAAACCTAAACCCTAACCCTAAACCTAACCCTAACCCTAATCCTAAACCTAACCCTAACCCTAACCCTAACCCTAACCCCAACCCTAACCCTAAACCTAACTCTAAACCAAACGCGAACTCTAAACCTGACTCTAAACCAAACCTCAACCTTAACCCTAACCTTAATCCTAAACCTAACCCTAACCCTAAACCACCCCTAACACTAACCCTAACCCTAACCCTTCCGCTAAACCTAACACTAACCCTAATCATAACACTAACACTAACGCTAACCATAACACTAACCCTAACCCTAACCCAAACCCAAACTTCAACCTTAACCCTAACCAAAACCCTAACCCAAACCCAAACCCTAATCCTAACACTAACACTAACGCTAACCCTAACCCTAACCCTAACCCTAACCCTAAGCCAAACCAAAACATACTCCTATCCTTAAACCTAACACTAACCCAAGCCCAAACACTAATCCTAACCCTAACCCTAACCCTAACCCTAAAACCTAACCCTAACCCTAACCTTAACCCTAAGCCAAATCCAAACCCTAATCCTAACACTAACACTAAATCTAACCCTAACCCTAACCCTAACCCTAAGACAAACCAAAACCTACTCCTATCCCTAAACCTAACACTAACCCAAGCCAAAATTCTAATCCTAACCCTAACCCTAAAACCTAACCCTAACCCTAACCTTAACCCTAACCCAAACCCTAACCCAAACTGAAACCCTAACCCTAACCCTAACCCTAAACCTAACACAAACCCTAAACCTAAACCTAACCCTACCCTAAACCCTATCCGTAACACTAACTCTAACCCTATCCCTATCGCCTAGCCCTAACCCTAACTCTAACCCTAACTCTAACCCTAAGCCAAACACTAACCCTAACTCTAACCCTAAACCTAAACCTAATCCTAACCCAAACCCAAACACTAAACCTAACCCTAACCCTAACTCAAACTGTAACCCTAACCATAAACCTAACTGTATCTCTAACCTTAACCCTAACCCAAACCCTAACCCAAACCCTAGCCCTAAACCTAACCCTAACCCGAACCCTAACACTAAGCCTATACCAAACTCTAAACCTAACCTATACCCAAGCCCTAACTCTAACCCTAAGCCTAACCCAAGCCCTAAAACAAACCCTAACCCTAATCCTAACCCAAACCTGAACCCTAACCCAAACCCAAACCCTAACACTAACCTAAACCCTATCCCTAACCCTAACACTAACCCAAACCCTAACACTAACCGAAACTCAAACCCTAAACCTAACACTAAACCTAACCCTAACACTAACACTAACCCAAGCCCAAACACTAACCCCAACCCTAACCCTAACCCTATCGCTATCGCCTAGCCCTAACCCTAACCCTCACCATAACCCAAACCCTAACCCAAACACTAACCCTAATCTAACCCTAACTCTAACCCTAAACCTAAACCTAACCCTAACCCAAGCCCAAACACTAACCCCAAAAATAACCCTTACCCTATCCATAACATTAACCCTAACACAAATCAAACCCTAACCCTAACCCTAACCCTAACCCTAAAACTAACCCAAACCCTAATCCTAACACTAACCCTATCCCTAACCCTAACCCTAACCCTAACACAAAACCTAACCCTAACCCTTACCCTAACCCTAACCCTATCCCAAACCCTAACACTAATCCAAACCCTAACCCTAAACCAAACCCTAAACGAAACCCAAACCCTAATCCTAACACTAAACCTAACCCTAATCCTAATCCTAACACTAACGGTAACCGAAGCCCAAACCCAAACCGAACCTTCACCCTAACCCTATCCGTATCGCCTAGCTCTAACCCCAACCCTAACCCTAAGCCAAACCCTAACCCTAACTCTAACCCTAACCCTAAACGTAACCCTAACCCAAGCCCAAACACTAACCCTAAATCTAACCCTAACCCTAACCCAAACCCTAAGCCAAATCCTAACCCAAATCCTAACCGTAACACTAAGCCTAACCCTAACCCTAACCCAAACCCTAACCCTCACCCTAACCCTAAAACTTAACCCTAACGCTAACCTTAACCCTAATCCAAACCCTAACACAAACCCTAACCCTAACTCTAAACCTAACCCAAACCCTAACCCTATACCTTACTCTAACCCAAACCCAAACCCTAACCCTAACCCTAACCCTAAATCTAAACCTAACCCAAACCCAAACCCTAACCCTAAG
>CM069537.1:1080000-1127500 GCA_035773235.1 Eospalax fontanierii
AACCTAAAGCCTAACCCAAACCCTAACCCTAAACCTAACCCTAAACCAAACCTAAACATTAACCCTAACCCTAAACATAATCCTAACCTAAACTCTATCCCTAACCCTAACCCTAAACCTAACCCTAAAGCAAACCTAAACCCTAACCCTAAATCTAACCCTAACCCTAACCCTAACCCTAATCCTAAACCTAACCCTAACCCTAACCCTAACCCTAACCCCAACCCTAACCCTAAACCTAACTCTAAACCAAACGCGAACTCTAAACCTAACTCTAAACCAAACCTCAACCTTAACCCTAACCTTAATCCTAAACCTAACCCTAACCCTAAACCACCCCTAACACTAACCCTAACCCTAACCCTTCCGCTAAACCTAACACTAACCCTAATCATAACACTAACACTAACGCTAACCATAACACTAACCCTAACCCTAACCCAAACCCAAACTTCAACCTTAACCCTAACCAAAACCCTAACCCTAACCCTAACCCTAACCCAAACCCAAACCCTAATCCTAACACTAACACTAACGCTAACCCTAACCCTAACCCTAACCCTAAGCCAAACCAAAACCTACTCCTATCCTTAAACCTAACACTAACCCAAGCCCAAACACTAATCCTAACCCTAACCCTAAACCTAAAACCTAACCCTAACCCTAACCTTAACCCTAACCCAAATCCAAACCCTAATCCTAACACTAACACTAAATCTAACCCTAACCCTAACCCTAACCCTAAGCCAAACCAAAACCTACTCCTATCCCTAAACCTAACACTAACCCAAGCCAAAATTCTAATCCTAACCCTAACCCTAAAACCTAACCCTAACCCTAACCTTAACCCTAACCCAAACCCTAACCCAAACTGAAACCCTAACCCTAACCCTAACCCTAAACCTAACACAAACCCTAAACCTAAACCTAACCCTACCCTAAACCCTATCCGTAACACTAACTCTAACCCTATCCCTATCGCCTAGCCCTAACCCTAACTCTAACCCTAACTCTAACCCTAAGCCAAACCCTAACCCTAACTCTAACCCTAACCCTAAACCTAATCCTAACCCAAACCCAAACACTAAACCTAACCCTAACCCTAACTCAAACCGTAACCCTAACCATAAACCTAACTGTATCTCTAACCTTAACCCTAACCCAAACCCTAACCCAAACCCTAGCCATAACCCTAACCCTAACCCGAACCCTAACACTAAGCCTATCCCAAACTCTAAACCTCACCTAAACCCAAGCCCTAACTCTAACCCTAAGCCTAACCCAAGCCCTAAAACAAACCCTAACCCTAATCCTAAGCCAAACCTGAACCTTAACCCAAACCCAAACCCTAACACTAACCTAAACCCTATCCCTAACCCTAACACTTACCCAAACCCTAACACTAACCGAAACCCAAACCCTAAACCTAACACTAAACCTAACCCTAACACTAACCCTAACCCAAGCCCAAACACTAACCCCAACCCTAACCCTAACCCTATCGCTATCGCCTAGCCCTAACCCTAACCCTCACCATAAGCCAAACCCTAACCCAAACACTAACCCTAACCTAACCCTAACCCTAACCCAACCCTAACCCTAACCCTAACTCACACCTAAACCCTAACAATAACCCTAACCCAAACCGTAACCCTAACCCTAACCCTAATCCTAACCCTAAAAATAACCATAATCCTAACCCAAACCCTAACCCTAACCCTATCCATAACCCTGACCCTAACACAAATCCTAACCCTAAACCTAACCCTAACCCTAACCCTAACCCTAACCCTAACCCTAACCCTAACCCCAACCCTAACCCTAAAACTAACCCTAAACCAAACCCGAACTCTAAACCTAACTCTAAACCAAACCTCAACCTTAACCCTAACCTTAATCCTAACCCTAACCCTAACCCTAAACCACCCCTAACACTAACCCTAACCCTAACCCTTCCCCTAACCCTAATACTAACCCTAATTCTAACACTAACACTAACGCTAACCCTAAACCTAACCCTAATCCTAAGCCAAACCAAAACCTACTCCTATCCCTAATCCTAACCCTAACCCTAACCCTAACCCTAACCCTAATCCTAACCCTAAAAATAACCGTAACGCTAACCCAAACCCTAACCATAACCCAAAACATAACCCTGACCCTAACCCAAATCCTAACCCTAACCCTAACCCAAACCCTAACCCAAACCCTATCCCTAACCCTAACGCTAACCCGAACCCTAACACTAAGCCTATCCCAAACTCTAAACCTCACCTAAACCCAAGCCCTAACTCTAACCCTAAGCCTAACCCAAGCCCTAAAACAAACCCTAACCCTAATCCTAACCCAAACCTGAACCCAAACCCAAACCCAAACCCTAACAGTAACCTAAACCCTATCCCTAACCCTAACAGTAACCCAAACCCTAACCGTAACCGAAACCCAAACCCTAATCCTAACACTAAACCTAACCCTAACACTAACCCTAACCCAAGCCCAAACACTAACACCAACCCTAACCCTAACCCTATCTCTATCGCCTAGCCCTAACCCTAACCCTATCCATAAGCCAAACCCTAACCCAAACACTAACCCTAACCCTAACCCTAACTCTAACCCTAACCCTAAACCTAACCCTAGCCCAAGCCCAAACGCTAACCCCAAAAATAACCCTTACCCTATCGATAACATTAACCCTAACACAAACCAAACCGTATCCCTAACCCTAACCCTAACCCTAAACCTAAAACTAAACCAAACACTAATCCTAACACTAACACTATCCCTAACCCTAACCCTAACCCTAAGACAAACCCTAACCCTAACCCTTACCCTAACCCTAACCCTATCCCAAACCCTAACACTAATCCAAACCCTAACCCTAACCCTAACCCTAATCGAAACCCAAACCCTAATCCTAACATTAAACCTAACCCTAATGCTAATCCTAACACTAACGGTAACCCAAGCCCAAACCCTAAACCGAACCCTAACCCTAACCCTATCCCTATCGCCTAGCCCTAACCGCAACCCTAACCCTAAACCAAACCCTAACCCTAACGCTAACCCTAGCCCAAACCCTAAACCTAACCTAAACCCAAGCACTAACACTTACCCTAACCCTAACCCAAGCCCTAAAACTAACCCTAAGCCTAACCCTAACCCAAACATAAACCCTAACCCAAACCCTAACCCTAAACCTAACCCTAAACCAAACCTAAACATTAACCCTAACCCTAAACATAACCCTAACCTAAACTCTATCCCTAACCCTAACCCTAAACCTAACCCTAAAGCAAACCTAAACCCTAACTCTAAATCTAACCCTAACCCTAACCCTAACCCTAATCCGAAACCTAACCCTAACCCTAACCCTAACCCTAACCCCAACCCTAACCCTAAACCTAACTCTAAACCAACCGCGAACTCTAAACCTAACTCTAAACCAAACCTCAACCTTAACCCTAACCTTAATCCTAAACCTAACCCTAACCCTAAACCACCCCTAACACTAACCCTAACCCTAACCCTTCCGCTAAACCTAACACTAACCCTAATCATAACACTAACACTAACGCTAACCATAACACTAACCCTAACCCTAACCCAAACCCAAACCCAAACTTCAACCTTAACCCTAATCAAAACCCTAACCCTAACCCTAACCCTAACCCAAACCCAAACACAAATCCTAACACTAACACTAACGCTAACCCTAACCCTAACCCTAACCCTAAGCCAAACCAAAACCTACTCCTATCCTTAAACCTAACACTAACCCAAGCCCAAACACTAATCCTAACCCTAACCCTAAACCTAAAACCTAACCCTAACCCTAACCTTAACCCTAACCCAAATCCAAACCCTAATCCTAACACTAACACTAAATCTAACCCTAATCCTAACCCTAACCCTAAGCCAAACCAAAACCTACTCCTATCCCTAAACCTAACACTAACCCAAGCCAAAATTCTAATCCTAACCCTAACCCTAAAACCTAACCCTAACCCTAAACTTAACCCTAACCCAAACCCTAACCCAAACTGAAACCCTAACCCTAACCCTAACCCTAAACCTAACACAAACCCTAAACCTAAACCTAACCCTACCCTAAACCCTATCCGTAACACTAACTCTAACCCTATCCCTATCGCCTAGCCCTAACCCTAACTCTAACCCTAACTCTAACCCTAAGCAAAACCCTAACCCTAACTCTAACCCTAACCCTAAACCTAATCCTAACCCAAACCCAAACACTAAACCTAACCCTAACCCTAACTCAAACCGTAACCCTAACCATAAACCTAACTGTATCTCTAACCTTAACCCTAACCCAAACCCTAACCCAAACCCTAGCCATAACCCTAACCCTAACCCGAACCCTAACACTAAGCCTATCCCAAACTCTAAACCTCACCTAAACCCAAGCACTAACTCTAACCCTAAGCCTAACCCAAGCCCTAAAACAAACCCTAACCCTAATCCTAAGCCAAACCTGAAGCCTAACCCAAACCCAAACCCTAACACTAACCTAAACCCTATCCCTAACCCTAACACTAACCCAAACCCTAACACTAACCGAAACCCAAACCGTAAAGCTAACACTAAACCTAACCCTAACACTAACCCTAACCCAAGCCCAAACACTAACCCCAACCCTAACCCTAACCCTATCGCTATCGCCTAGCCCTAACCCTAACCCTCACCATAAGCCAAACCCTAACCCAAACACTAACCCTAACCTAACCCTAACCCTAACCCAACCCTAACCCTAACCCTAACTCACACCTAAACCCTAACAATAACCCTAACCCAAACCGTAACCCTAACCCTAACCCTAATCCTAACCCTAAAAATAACCATAACCCTAACCCAAACCCTAACCCTAACCCTATCCATAACCCTGACCCTAACACAAATCCTAACCCTAAACCTAACCCTAACCCTAACCCTAACCCTAACCCTAACCCTAACCCCAACCCTAACCCTAAAACTAACCCTAAACCAAACGCGAACTCTAAACCTAACTCTAAACCAAACCTCAACCTTAACCCTAACCTTAATCCTAACCCTAACCCTAACCCTAAACCACCCCTAACACTAACCCTAACCCTAACCCTTCCCCTAACCCTAATACTAACCCTAATCCTAACACTAACACTAACGCTAACCCTAAACCTAACCCTAATCCTAAGCCAAACCAAAACCTACTCCTATCCCTAATCCTAACCCTAACCCTAACCCTAACCCTAACCCTAACCCTAATCCTAACCCTAAAAATAACCGTAACGCTAACCCAAACCCTAACCATAACCCTAACCATAACCCTGACCCTAACCCAAATCCTAACCCTAACCCTAACCCAAACCCTAACCCAAACCCTATCCCTAACCCTAACGCTAACCCGAACCGTAACACTAAGCCTATCCCAAACTGTAAACCTAACCTAAACCCAAGCCCTAACTCTAACCCTAAGCCTAACCCAAGCCCTAAAACAAACCCTAACCCTAATCCTAACCCAAACCTGAACCCAAACCCAAACCCAAACCCTAACAGTAACCTAAACCCTATCCCTAACCCTAACAGTAACCCAAAACCTAACCGTAACCGAAACCCAAACCCTAATCCTAACACTAAACCTAACCCTAACACTAACCCTAACCCAAGCCCAAACACTAACCCCAAAAATAACCCTTACCCTATCGATAACATTAACCCTAACACAAACCAAACCCTAACCCTAACCCTAACCCTAACCCTAAACCTAAAACTAACCCAAACCCTAATCCTAACACTAACCCTATCCCTAACCCTAACCCTAACCCTAAGACAAACCCTAACCCTAACCCTTACCCTAACCCTAACCCTATCCCAAACCCTAACACTAATCCAAACCCTAACCCTAACCCTAACCCTAACCGAAACCCAAACCCTAATCTTAACATTAAACCTAACCCTAATGCTAATCCTAACACTAACGGTAACCCAAGCCCAAACCCTAAACCGAACCCTAACCCTAACCCTATCCCTATCGCCTAGCCCTAACCGCAACCCTAACCCTAAGCCAAACCCTAAGCCTAACTCTAACCCTAACCCTAAACGTAACCCTAACCCAAGCCTAAACACTTACCCTAAAACTAACCCTAACCCTAACACAAGCCCTAACCGAAATCCTAACCCAAATCCTAACCGTAACACTAACTCTAACCCTAACCCTAACCCAAACCCTAACCCTCACCCTAACCCTAAACCCTAACCCTAACCCTAACCTTAACCCTAATCCAAACCTAACGCAAACCCTAACCCTAACCCTAAACCTAACCCAAACCCTAACCCTATACCTTACTCAAACCCAAACCCAAACCCTAACCCTAACCCTAACCGTAACCCTAACCCTAAACCTAAACCTAACCCAAACCCAAACCCTAACCCTAAGCCTAACCCAAACCCTAAAACTAACCTAAACCCAAGCCCTAACCCTAACCCTAACCCAAGCCCTAAAAGTAACCCTAACCCTAACCCTAAACCTTACAGTAACCCTAACACTAACCCTAAACCAAACCAAACCCTAACCCTAAGCCTAAACCTAACCCTAACCCTAATTCAAAACCTAACCCTAACACTTACCCTAACCGTAGCCCTAAGCCTAACCCTAACCCAAACCCGCACACTAAACCTAACCCGAACCCTAAACCTAACCCTAAACGAAACCGTAACCCTAACCCTAACCCTAACCCTTACCCAAGCCCTAACCCTAACCCTTACACTAACCGTAACCGTAAGCCTAAAACTAACCCAAACCCACACCCTAACCCTAACATTAACACTAACCCCAACTGTAACCCTAACCCTAAGCCTAAACCTAACTCAAAAATAAACCCTAACACTAACCCTAAAAAAAACGCTAACCCTAACCCTAATCCTAATTCTAACCCTAACCATAACCATAACCCTAACCCAAACCCTAACCCTAACCCTAACACTAACACTGACTCTAACCCAAATCCTAACCCTAAGCCTAAGGCTAAACCTAAACCTAACCGTAAGGTAAAGCAAAGCGGTAACCCTAAGCCAAAGCCTAACCCAAGCCCTAAAACTAACCCTAGCCCTAGCAATAGAGCAAACCTAAGCCCTCACACAAAGCGTAAACCTAACTCTAAACCAAACCTAAACCTTAATCCTAACACTAACCCTAATCCTAACCTTAACTCTATCACTAACCCTAACACTAACCCTACCCCAAACCAATTCCTAACCGTAACCCTAACCCTAACCCTAACCCTAAACCAACCTCTCACAGTAAACTTAACCTAACCCTAACCCCAACCCTAACCCTAAACCTAACCCTAAACCAAACCCAAACTCTAAACCTAACTCTAAACCAAACCTCAACCTTAACCCTAACCTTAATCCTAACCCTAACCCAAACCCTAAACCACCCCTAACACTAACCCTAAACCTGGCCCTTCCCCTAACCCTAACACTAACCCTAATCTTAACACTAACACTAACGCAAACCATAACCATAACCCTAACCCTAACCCAAAAACAAAATTCAACCCTAACCCTAAACAAAACCCTAACCCTAACCCTAACCCTAACCCTAACCCAAACCCTAATCCTAACACTAACACTAACGCTAACCCTAACCCTAACCCTAACCCTAAGCCAAACCAAAACCTACTCCTATCCCTAAACCTAACCCTAACCGAAGCCCAAACACTAATCCTAACCCTAACCCTAAGCCTAAAACCTAACCCTAACCCTAACCTTAACCCTAACCCAAACCCTATCCCTAACCCTAACGCTAACCCGAACCCGTACACTAAGCCTATCCCAAACTGTAAACCTAACCTAAACCCAAGCCCTAACTCTAAGCCTAAGCCTAACCCAAGCGCAAAAACTAACCCTAACCCTACCCTAACCCTAACCCTAACCCTAACCCAAACCCTAACCCTAACCCTCACCGAAACCCAAATCCTAATCCTAACACTAAACCTAACCCTAATCCTAACCCTAACACTAACCCTAACCCAAGCCCAAACACTAACCCCAACCCTCACCCTAACCAAAACCCTAACCCTAACCCTAACCCAAACCCTACCCCTAACCCTAACCCTAACCCTAACCCGAACCCTAACACTAAGCCTATCCCAAACTCTAAACCTAACCTAAACCCAAGCCCTAACTCTAACCCTAAGCCTAACCCAACCCCTAAAACAAACCCTAACCCTAATCCTAACCCAAACCTGAACCCTAACCCAAACTCAAACCCTAACACTAACCTAAACCCTATCCCTAACCCTAACACTAACCCAAACACTAACACTAACCGAAACCCAAACCCTAATCCTAACACTAAACCTAACCCTAACACTAACCCTAACCCAAGCCCAAACACTAACCCCAACCCTAACCCTAACCCTATCGCTATCGCCTAGCCCTAACCCTAACCCTAACCATAAGCCAAACCCTAACCAAAACACTAATCCTAACCTAACCCTAACTCTAACCCTAACCCTAAACCTAACCCTAACCCAAGCCCAAACACTAACCCCAAAAATAACCCTTACCCTATCCATAACATTAACTCTAACACAAATCAAACCCTAACCCTAACCCTAACCCTAACCCTAACACAAACCCTAACCCTAACCCTTACCCTAACCCTAACCCTATCCCAAACCCTAACACTAATCCAAACCCTAACCCTAACCCTAACCCTAACGCTAACCGAAACCCAAACCATAATCCTAACACTAAACCTAACCCTAATCCTAATCCTAACACTAACGGTAACCCAAGCCCAAACCCTAAACCGAACCTTAACCCTAACCCTATCCCTATCGCCTAGCCCTAACCCCAACCCTAACCCTAAGGCAAACCTAACCCTAACTCTAAAACTAACCCTAACCCTAACCCTAACCCTAACCTAAACTCTCTCCCTAACCCTAACCCTAAACCTAACCCTAAACCAAACGTAAACCCTAACCCTAACCCTAACACTAACCCTAACCCTAATCCTAAACCTAACCCTAACCCTAACCCTAACCCTAACCCCAACCCTAACCCTCAACCTAACTCTAAACCAAACCCGAACTCTAAACCTAAGTCTAAACCTCAACCTTAACCCTAACCTTAATCCTAACCCTAATCCTAACCCTAACCCTAACACTAACCCTAATCATAACACTAACACTAACGCTAACCATAACACTAACCCTAACCCTAACCCAAACACAAACTTCAACCCTAACCCTAACCAAAACCCTAACCCTAACCCTAACCCAAACCCTAACCCTAATCCTAAACCTAACCCTAACCCTAACCCCAACCCTAACCCTAAACCTAACCCTAAACCAAACCCGAACTCTAAACCTAACTCTAAACCAAACCTCAAACATAACCCTAACCTTAATCCTAACCCTAACCCTAACCCTAAAACACCCCTAACACTAACCCTAAACCTAACCCTTCCCCTAACCCTAACTCTAACCCTAATCCTAACACTAACACTAACGCTAACCATAACCATAACCCTAAATCTAACCCAAACACAAACTTCAACCCTAACCCTAACCAAAACCCTAACCCTAACCCTAACCCTAACCCAAACCCAAACCCTAATCCTAACACTAACACTAACGCTAACCCTAACCCTAACCCTAACCCTAAGTCAAACCAAAACCTACTCCTATCCCTAAACCTAACACTAACCCAAGCGCAAACACTAATTCTAACCCTAACCCTAACACTAAAACATAACCCTAACCCTAACCTTAATCCTAACCCAAACCCAAACCCTAATCCTAACACTAACACTAACGCTAACCCTAACCCTAACCCTAACCGTAAGCCAAACCAAAACCTACTCCTATCCCTAAACCTAACACTAACGCAAGCCCAAACACTAATCCTAACCCTAACCCTAACCATAAAACCTAACCCTAAACCTAACCTTAACCCTAACCCAAACCCTAACCCAAACCGAAACCCTAACACTAACCCTACCCTAAACTCTAACCGTAACACTAACCCTAACACTATCCCTATCGCCTAGCCCTAACCCTAACTCTAAACCTAAGCCAAACCCTAACCCTAACTCTAACCCTAACTCTAAACATAACCCTAACCCAAACCAAAACACTAAACCTAAACCTAACCCTAACCCTAACTAAAACCGTAACCCTAACCATAAACCTAACTGTATCCCTAACCTTAACCCTAACCCAAACCCTAAGCCAAACCCTACCCCTAACCCTAACCCTAACCCGAACCCTAACACTAAGCCTATCCCAAACTCTAAACCTAACCTAAACACAAGCCTTATCTCTAACCCTAAGACTAACCCAAGCCCTAAAAGAAACCCTAACCCTAATCCTAACCCAAACCTGAACCCTAACCCAAACCCAAACTCTAACACTAACCTAAACCCTATCCCTAACCCTAACACTAACCCAAACCCTAACCCTAACCGAAACTCAAACCCTAATCCTAACACTAAACCTAACCCTAACACTAACACTAACCCAAGCCCAAACACTAACCCCAACCCTAACCCTAATCTATCCCTATCGCCTAGCCCTAACCCTAACCCTAACCATAAGCCAAACCCTAACCCAAACACTAACCCTAACATAACCCTAACTCTAACCCTAACCCTAAACCTAACCCTAACCCAAGCCCAAACACTAACCCCAAAAATAACCATTACCCTATCCATAACATTAACCCTAACACAAATCAAACCCTAACCCTAACCCTAACCCTAACCCTAACCCTAACCCTAACCCTAAAACTAACCCAAACCCTAATCCTAACACTAATCCTATCCCTAACCCTAACCCTAACCCTAACACAAACCCTAACCCTAACCCTTACCTTAACCCTAACCCTATCCCAAACCCTAACACTAATCCAAACCCTAACCCTAACCCTAACCCTAACCGAAACCCAAACTCTAATCCTAACACTAAAACTAACCCTAACCCTAATCCTAACATTAACGGTAAACCAAGCCCAAACCCTAAACCGAACCCTAACCCTAACCCTATCCCTATCGCCTAGCCCTAACCCCAACCCTAACCCTAAGCCAAACCCTAACCCTAACTCGAACCCTAACCCTAAACGTAACCCTAACCCAAGCACAAACACTAACCCTAAACCTAACCCTAACCCTAAACCAAACCCTAACCAAATCCTAACCCAAATCCTAACCGTAACACTAAGCCTAACCCTAACCCTAACCCAAACCCTAACCCTCACGCTAACCCCAAACCCTAACCCTAACGCTAACCTTAACCCTTAGCCAACCCCTAACGCACACCCTAAACCTAACTCTAAACCTAACCCAAACCCAAACCCTAAACCTAACCCTAACCCTAACCCTAACCCTAACCCTAATCCTAAACCTAACCGTAACCCTAACCCTAACCATAACCACAACCCTAACCATAAACCTAACCCTAAACCAAACCCGAACTCTAAACCTAACTCTAAAACAAACGTCAACCTTAACCCTAACCTTAATCCTAACCCTAAGCCTAAACCACCCCTAACACTAACCCTAACTCTAACCCTTTACCTAACCCTAACATTAACCCTAATCCTAACACTAACACTAACGCTAACCATAATCATAACCCTAACCCTAACCCAAACCCAAACTTCAACCCTAACCCTAACCAAAACCCTAACCCTAACCCTAACCCTAACCCTAACCCAAACCCTAATTCTAACACTAACACTAAAGCTAACCCTAACCCTAACCCTAACCCTAAGCCAAACCAAAACCTACTCCTATCCCTAAACCTAACCCTAACCCAAGCCCAAACACTAATCCTAACCCTAACCCTAACCCTAAAACCCAACCCTAACCCTAACCTTAACCCTAACCGAAACCCAAACCCTAATCCTAACACTAAACCTAACCCTAATGCTAATCCTAACACTAACGGTAACCCAAGCCCAAACCCTAAACCGAACCCTAAACCTAACCCTATCCCTATCGACTAGCCCTAACCCCAACCCTAACCCTGAGCCAAACCCTAAGCCTAACTGTAAGCCTAAACCTAAACGTAACCCTAACCCAAGCCCAAACACTAACCCTAAACCTAACCCTAACCCTAACCCAAACCCTAACCCAAATCCTAACCCAAATCCTAACCGTAACACTAACCCTAACCCTAAACATAACCCAAACCCTAACCCTCAAGCTAACCCTAAACCCAAACTCTAACATTAACCTTAACCCTAATCCAAACCCTAACGCAAACCCTAACCCTAACCCTAAACCTAACCCATACCCTAACCCTATACCTTACTCTAACCCAAACCCAAACCCTAACCCTAACCCTAACCGTAACCCTAACACTAAACCTAAACCTAACCCAAACCCAAACCCTAACCCTAAGCCTAACCCTAACCCTAAACTTAACCCTAACCATAACCCTAACCCTAACCTCAACCCTAACCCTAAAACTAACCCTAAACCAAACCCCAACTCTAAACCTAAATCTAACCCAAACCTAAATCTTAAACCTAACCTTAATCCTAACCCTAACCATATACCTAAAACACCCCTAACCCTAACCCTAACCCTAAACCAAACCGAAACCCTAACCCTAACTCTAACCCTAACCCTAAAGCTAACCCTAACCCAAACCCAAACACTAGCCCTAAACCTAACCCTAACCCTAACTCAAACAGTAACCCTAACAATAAACCTAACCGTATCCCTAACACAAACCCTAACCCTCACCCTAACCCTAAACCTAATCCTACACTATACCCTAACCATAACACTAATCGTAACCCTAACCGAAACCCTAACCCTAACCCTAACCCTAAACTTAACCCTAACCCAAACCCTAACCCAAACCCTAACCCTAACCTTAAACCTAACCCAAACACTAACCCGATCCCTTAATCTAACCCAAACCCAAACCCTAACCCTAACCCAAACCCTAACCCTAAACCTAAACCTAAACCTAACCCAAACCCAAACCCTAACCCTAACCGTAACCCAAACCCTTACCCGATCCCTTAATCTAACCCTAACCCTAACCCTAACCCTAACCCTAACCGTAAACCTCACCTAAACTCTATCCCTAACCCTAACACTAATCTTTCCCCAAACCAATCCCTAACCCTAACCCTAACCCTAACCCTAAATCAAACCTAAACCCTAACCCTAACCCTAACCCTAACCCTAACCCTAACCCTAATATTAAACCTAAACGTAACACTAACTCTAATCCTAACCCCAACCCTAACCCTAAACCTAACGCTAAACCAAACCCCAACTCTAAACCTAACTCTAACCCAAACCTAAAACTTAACCCTAACCATAATCCTAACCCTAACCCTAACCCTAAACCACCCCTAACGCTAATCCTAACCATAACCCTTCCCCTAACCCTAACACTAACCCTAAACCAAACCAAACCGTAACTATAACCCTAAACCTAACCCTAACCCTAACCCAAACCCTAAACCTAACACAAACCCTAACCATAACACTAACCCTAACCCTAACCCAAAACCCTAACCCTAACCCTAACCCTAGCCCAAACCCTAAACCTAAACTTAAACCTAACACAAACCGTAACCCAATCACTTGCTCTAACCCAAACCCAAACCCTAACCCTAACCCTAACCCAAACCGTAAACCTAACCTAAAACCAAGCACTAACCCTTACCCTAACCCTAACCCAAGCCCTAAAACTAACCCTAACCCTAATCCTAACCCAAACCTAAACCCTAACCCAAACCCTAACCCTAAACCTAACCCTAAACCAAACCTAAACATTAACCCTAACCCTAACCCTAACCCTAACCTAAACTCTATCCCTAACCCTAACCCTAAACCTAACCCTAAACCAAACCTAAACCCTAACCCTAACCCTAACCCTAAACCTAAACCTAAACCTAACCCAAACCCAAACCCTAACCCTAACCGTAACCCAAACCCTTACCCGATCCCTTAATCTAACCCTAACCCTAACCCTAACCCTAACCGTAAACCTCACCTAAACTCTATCCCTAACCCTAACACTAATCTTTCCCCAAACCAATCCCTAACCCTAACCCTAACCCTAACCCTAAATCAAACCTAAACCCTAACCCTAACCCTAACCCTAACCCTAACCCTAACCCTAATATTAAACCTAAACGTAACACTAACTCTAATCCTAACCCCAACCCTAACCCTAAACCTAACGCTAAACCAAACCCCAACTCTAAACCTAACTCTAACCCAAACCTAAAACTTAACCCTAACCTTAATCCTAACCCTAACCCTAACCCTAAACCACCCCTAACGCTAATCCTAACCATAACCCTTCCCCTAACCCTAACACTAACCCTAAACCAAACCAAACCGTAACTATAACCCTAAACCTAACCCTAACCCTAACCCAAACCCTAAACCTAACACAAACCCTAACCATAACACTAACCCTAACCCTAACCCAAAACCCTAACCCTAACCCTAACCCTAGCCCAAACCCTAAACCTAAACTTAAACCTAACACAAACCGTAACCCAATCACTTGCTCTAACCCAAACCCAAACCCTAACCCTAACCCTAACCCAAACCGTAAACCTAACCTAAAACCAAGCACTAACCCTTACCCTAACCCTAACCCAAGCCCTAAAACTAACCCTAACCCTAATCCTAACCCAAACCTAAACCCTAACCCAAACCCTAACCCTAAACCTAACCCTAAACCAAACCTAAACATTAACCCTAACCCTAACCCTAACCCTAACCTAAACTCTATCCCTAACCCTAACCCTAAACCTAACCCTAAACCAAACCTAAACCCTAACCCTAACCCTAACCCTAACCCTAACCCTAATCCTAAACCTAACCCTAACCCTAACCCCAACCCTAACCCTAAACCTAACTCTAAACCAAACCCGAACTCTAAACCTAACTCTAAACCAAACCTTAACCTTAACCCTAACCTTAATTCTGAACCTAACCCTAACCCTAAACCACCCCTAACAGTAACCCTAACCCTAATACTTCCCCTAACGATAACACTAACCCTAATCATAACACTAACACTAACGCTAACCATAACACTAACCCTAACCCTAACCCAAAACCAAACTTCAACTCTAACCCTAACCAAAACCCTAACCCTGACCCTAACCCTAACCCAAACCCAAACACTAAACCTAACACTAACACTAAAGCTAACCCTAACCCTAACCCTATGCCTAAGCCAAACCAAAACCTACTCCTATCCCTAAACCTAACACTAACCCAAGCCCAAACACGAATCCTAACCCTAACCCTAACACTAAAACCTAACCCTAACCCTAACCTTAACCCTAACCCAAACCCAAACCCTAATCCTAACACTAACGCTAACGCTAACCCTAACCCTAACCCTAACCCTAAGCCAAACCAAAACCTACTCCTATCCCTAAACCTAACACTAACCCAAGCCAAAACACTAATCCTAACCCTAAAACCTAACCCTAATCCTAACCTTAACCCTAACCCTATCCCTATCGCATAGCCCTAAACCTAACTCTAACCCTAACTCTAACCCTAAACCAAACCCTAACCCTAACTCTAACCCTAACCCTAAACCTAACCCTAACCCAAGCCCAAACACTAATCCTAACCCTAACCCTAACCCTAAAACCTAACCGTACCCTAACCTTAACACTAACCCAAACCCTAACCCAAACCCTACACCTAACCCTAACCCTAACCCGAACCCTAACACTAAGCCTATCCCAAACTCTAAACCTAACCTAAACCCAAGCCCTAACTCTAACCCTAAGCCTAACCCAAGCCCTAAAACAAACCTTAAACCTAATCCTAACCCCAACCTGAACCCTAACCCAAACTCAAACCCTAACACTAACCTAAACCCTATCAGTAACCCTAACACTAACCCAAACACTAACACTAACCGAAACCCAAACCCTAATCCTAACACTAAACCTAACCCTAACACTAACCCTAACCCAAGCCCAAACACTAACCACAACCCTAACCCTGACCCTATCGCTATTGCCTAGCCCTAACCCTAACCCTAACCATAAGCCAAACCCTAACCCAAACACTAACCCTAACATAACCCTAACTCTAACCCTAACCCTAAACCTAACCCTAACCCAAGCCCAAACACTAACCCCAAAAATAACCCTTACCCTATCCATAACATTAACCCTAAAACAAATCAACCCCTAACCCTAACCCTAACCCTAACCCTAAAACTAACCCAAACCCTAATCCTAACACTAACCCTATCCCTAACCCTAACCTTAACCCTAACACAAACCCTAACCCTAACCCTTACCCTAACCCAAACCCTATCCCAAACCCTAACACTAATCCAAACCCTAACCCTAACCCTAACCCTAACCAAAACCCAAACCCTAATCCTAACACTAAACCTAACCCTAATCCTAATCCTAACTCTAACGGTAACCCAAGCCCAAACCCTAAACCGAACCTTAACCCTAACCCTATCCCTATCGCCTAGCCCTAACCCCAACCCTAACCCTAAGCCAAACCTAACCCTAACTCTAAAATTAACCCTAAACGTAACCCTAACCCAAGCCCAAACACTAACCCTAAATCTAACCCTAACCCTAACGCTAACCCTAACCGAAACCCTAACCCTCACCCTAACCCTAAACCCTAACCATAATGCTAACCTTAACCCTAATACATACCCTAACGCAAACCCTAACCCTAACTCTAAACCTAAACCAAACCCTAACCCTATACCTTACTCTAACCCAAAACCAAAACCTAACCCTAACCCTAACCCTAACCCTAAATCTAAACATAACCCAAACCCAAACCCTAACCCTAAACCTAACCCAAGCCCTAAAACTAACCGTAAACCTAACCCTAACCCTAACCCTTACCCTAACCCTAACACTAACCCTAAACCAAACCAAACACTAACCCTAAGCCTAAACCTAACTCTAACCCTAATTCAAACCCTAACCCTAGCACTGGCCCCAACCCTAGCCCTAAGCCTAACCCTAACCGAAACCCACACGCTAAACCTAACCCAGACCCTAAACCTAACGCTTACAAAAGCCCTAACCCTAACCCTTACCCTAACCCTAACCCTAAGCCTAACCCTAACCCAAACCCACACCCTAACCCTAACACTAACACTAACCCCAACCCTAACCCTAACCCTAAATCACACATAAACCCTAACACTAACCCTAACACAAACCCTAACCCTAAGCCTAACCCTAATCCTAACCCGAAAAATAACCATAACCCTAACCCAAACCCTAACTCTAATCCTAACCATAACCCTGACCCTAACCCAAATCCTAACCCTAAACGTAACCCTAACCCTAACCCTAACCCTAAGTCTAACCCTAACCCTAATCCTAAACCTAACCCTAACCCTAACCCTAACCCTAACCCCAACCCTAACCCTAAACCAAACCGAACTCTAAACCTAACTCTAAAGCAAACCTCAACCTTAACCCTAACCTTAATCCTAACCCTAACCCTAACCCTAAACCACCCCTAAAACTAACCCTAAACCTAACCCTTCCCCTAACCCTAACCCTAACCCTAACCCTAACCCTAACCCTAACCCTAACCCTAACCCTAACCCTAACCCTAATCATAACACTAACACTAACGCTAACCATAACACTAAACCTAACCCTAACCCAAACCCAAACTTCAACCCTAACCCTAACCAAAACCCTAACCCTAACCCTAACCCAAACCCTAACCCAAACCCTAACCCTAATCCTAAACCTAACCCTAACCCTAACCCCAACCCTAACCCTAAACCTAACCCTAAACCAAACCCGAACTCTAAACCTAACTCTAAACCAAACCTCAACCTTAACCCTAACCTTAATTCTAACCCTAACCCTAACCCTAAAACACCCCTAACACTAACCCTAACCCTAAGCCTTCCCCTAAACCTAACTCTAACCCTAATCCTAACAATAACACTAACGATAACCATAACCATAACCCTAACCCTAACCCAAACCCAAACCCAAACTTCAACCATAACCCTAACCAAAATCCTAACCCTAACCCTAACCCTAACCCAAACCCAAACCCTAATCCTAACACTAACACTAACGCTAACCCTAACCCTAACCCTAACCCTAAGCCAAACCAAAACCTACTCATATCCCTAAACCTAACACTAACCCAAGCCCAAACACTAATTCTAACCCTAACCCTAACCCTAAAACCTAACCCTAACCCTAACCTTAACCCTAGCCCAAACCCAAACCCTAATCCTAACACTAACACTAACGCTAACTCTAACCCTAACCCTAACCCTAAGCCAAACCAAAACCTACTCCTATCCCTAAACCTAACACTAACGCAAGCCCAAACACTAATCCTAACCCTAACCCTAACCCTAAAACCTAACCCTAAACCTAACCTTAATCCTAACCCAAACCCTAACCCAAACCGAAACCCTAATACTAACCCTAACCCTAAACCTAACACAAACCCTAAACCTAAACCTAACCCTACCCTAAACCCTAACCGTAACACTAACCCTAACCCTATCCCTATCGCCTAGCCCTAACCCTAACTCTAAACCTAGGCCAAACCCTAACCCTAACTCTAACCCTAACCCTAAACCTAACCCTAACCCAAACCAAAACACTAACCCTAAACCTAACCCTAACCCTAACTAAAACCGTAACCCTAACCATAAACCTAACTGTATCCCTAACCTTAACCCTAACCCAAACCCTAAGCCAAACAATACCCCTAACCCTAACACTAACCCGAACCCTAACACGAAGCCTATCCCAAACTCTAAACCTAACCTAAACCCAAGCCTTATCTCTAACCCTGAGCCTAACCCAAGCCCTAAAAGAAACCCTAACCCTAATCCTAACCCAAACCTGAACCCTAACCCAAACCCAAACTCTAACACTAACCTAAACCCTATCACTAACCCTAACGCTACCCCAAACCCTAACCCTAACCGAAACTCAAACCCTAATCCTAACACTAAACCTAACCCTAACACTAACCCTAACCCAAGCCCAAACACTAACCCCAACCCTAACCCTAACCCTATAACTATCGCCTAGCCCTAACCCTAACCCTAACCATAAGCCAAATCCTAACCCAAACACTAACCCTAACATAACCCTAACTCTAACCCTAACCCTAAACCTAACCCTAACCCAAGCCCAAACACTAACCCCAAAAATAACCATTACCCTATCCATAACATTAACCCTAACACAAATCAAACCCTAACCCTAACCCTAACCCTAACACTAACCCTAACCCTAAAACTAACCCAAACCCTAATCCTAACACTAATCCTATCCCTAACCCTAACCCTAACCCTAACACAAACCCTAACCCTAACCCTTACCTTAACCCTAACCCTATCCCAAAACCTAACACTGATCCAAACCCTAACCCTAACCCTAACCCTAACCGGAACCCAAACTCTAATCCTAACACTAAAACTAACCCTAATCGTAATCCTAACATTAACGGTAACCCAAGCCCAAACCCTAAACCGAACACTAACCCTAACCCTATCCCTATCACCTAGCCCTAACCCCAACCCTAACCCTGAGCCAAACCCTAAGCCTAACTCTAAGCCTAACCCTAAACGTAACCCTAACCCAAGCCCAAACACTAAGCCTAAACCTAACCCTAACCCAAACCCAAATCCTAACCCAAATCCTAACCCAAATCCTAACCGTAACACTAACCCTAACCCTAAACCTAACCCAAACCCTAACCCTCAAGCTAACCCTAAACCCAAACCCTAACCCTAACCTTAACCCTAATCCAAACCCTAACGCAAACCCTAACCCTAACCCTAAACCTAACCCATACCCTAACCCTATACCTTACTCTAACCCAAACCCAAACCCTAACAATAACCCTAACCGTAACCCTAACCCTAAACCTAAACCTAACCCAAACCCAAACCCTAACCATAAGCCTAACCCTAACCCTAAACTTAACCCTAATCATAACCCTTACCCTAACCCAAATCCTAACCCTAAACCTAACCCTAACCCTAACCCTAACCCTAACCCTAACGCTAACCCCAACCCTACTCCTAAACCTAATCCTAACCCTAACCCTAACCCTAACCTCAACCCTAACCCTAAAACTAACCCTAAACCAAACCCCAACTCTAAACCTAACTCTAACCCAAACCTAAATCTTAAACCTAACCTTAATCCTAACCCTAACCCTAAACCTAACCCACCCCCAACCCCAACCGTAACCCTAAACCAAACGTATACCCTAACCCTAACTCTAACCCTGACCCTAAACCAAACCCTAACCCTAACACTAACCCTAACCCTAACTCAAACCCAAACCCTAACCCTAACCGTAACCCTAAACCTAACACAAACCCTAAACCTAAACCTAACCCTACCCTAAACCCTAATGGTAACACTAACCCTAACCCTATCCCTATTGCCTAGCCCTAACCCTAACTCTAACCCTAACTCTAACCCTAACTCTAACCCTAAGCCAAACCTTAACCCTAACTCTAACCCTAACCCTAAACCTAAACCTAACCCAAACCCAAACACTAACCCTAAACCTAACGCTAACCCTAACTCAAACAGTAACCCTAACCATAAACCTAACCGTATCCCTAACACAAACCCTAACCCTCACCATAACCCTAAACCTAATCCTACCCTATACCCTAACCATAACACTAATCGTAACCCTAACCGAAACCCTAACCCTAACCCTAACCCTAACCCTAAACTTAACCCTAACCCAAACCCTAACCCAAACCCTAACCCTAACCTTAAACCTAACCCAAACCCTAACCCGATCCCTTACTCTAACCCAAACCCAAACCCTAACCCTAACCCTAACACAAACCCTAACCCTAAACCTAAACCTAAACCTAAACCTAACCCAAACCCAAACCCTAACCCTAACCGTAACCCAAACCCTTACCCGATCCCTTAATCTAACCCTAACCCTAACCCTAACCCTAACCGTAAACCTAACCTAAACTCTATCCCTAACCCTAACACTAATCTTACCCAAAACCAATCCCTAACCCTAACCCTAACCCTAACCCTAACCCTAAACCTAAACCAAACCTAAACCTTAACGCTAACCCTAACCCTAACCCTAATCCTAAACCTAACCGTAACACTAACTCTAATCCTAATCCCAACTCTAACCCTAAACCTAACGCTAAACCAAACCCCAACTCTAAACCTAACTCTAACCCAAACCTAAAACTTAACCCTAACCTTAATCCTAACCCTAACCCTAACCCTAAACCACCCCTAACGCTAATCCTAACCCTAACCCTTCCCCTAACCCTAACACTAACCCTAAACCAAACCAAACCGTAACTATAACCCTAAACCTAACCCTAACCCTAACCCAAACTCTAAACCTAACACAAACCCTAACCATAACACTAACCCTAACCCTAACCCAAACCCTAACCCTTACCCTAACCCTAGCCCAAATCCTAAACCTAAACTTAAACCTAACACAAACCCTTACCCGATCACTTGCTCTAACCCAAACCCAAACCCTAACCCTAACCCTAAACCTAAACCTAACCTAAACACAAACCCTAACCCTAACCCTAACCCAAACCGTAAACCTAACCTAAACCCAAGCAATAACCCTTACCCTAACCCAAACCCAAGCCCTAAAACTAACCCTAACCCTAACCCTAACCCAAACCTAAACCCTAACCCAAACCCTAACCCTAAATCTAACCCTAAACCAAACCTAAATATTAACCCTAACCCTAACCCTAACCCTAAACTAAACTCTATCCCTAACCCTAACCCTAAACCTAACCATAAACCAAACCTAAACCCTAACCCTAACCCTAACCCTAACCCTAACCCTAATCCTAAACCTATCCCTAACCCTAACCCTAACCCCAACCCTAACCGTAAACCTAACTCTAAACCAAACCCGAACTCTAAACCTAACTCTAAACCAAACCTCAACCTTAACCCTAACCTTAATCCTAAACCTAACCCTAACCCTAAACCACCCCTAACACTAACCCTAACCCTAACACTTCCCCTAAACCTAACACTAACCCTAATCATAACACTAACACTAACGCTAACCATAACACTAACCCTAACTCTAACCCAAAACCTAACCTTAACCCTAACCCAAACCCAAACACTAATCCTAACACTAACACTAACGCCTAACCCAAACCCTAACCCTAACCCTAAGCCAAACCAAAACCTACTCCTATCCCTAAACCTAACACTAACCCAAGCCCAAACACTAATCCTAACCCTAACCCTAACACTAAAACGTAAACCTAACCCTAACCTTAACCCTAACCCAAACCCAAACCCTAATCCTAACACTAACACTAACGCTAACCCTAACCCTAAACCTAACCCTAAGCCAAACCAAAACCTACTCCTATCCCTAAACCTAACACTAACCCAAGCCAAAACACTACTCCTAACCCTAACCCTAACCCTAAAACCTAACCCTAACCCTAACCTTAACCCTAACTCAAACCCTAACCCAAACCGAAACCCTAAACCTAACCCTAAACCTAAACCTAACACAGACCCTAAACCTAAACCTAACCCTATCCTAAACCCTAACCGTAACACTAACCCTAACCCTATCCCTATCGCATAGCCCTAACCCTAACTCTAACCCTAACTCTAACCCTAAGCCAAACCCTAACCCTAACTCTAACCCTAACCCTAAACCTAACCCTAACCAAACCCAAACACTAAACCTAACCCTAACCCTAACTCAAACCGTAACCCTAACCATAAACCTAACTGTATCCCTAACCTTAACCCTAACCCAAACCCTAACCCAAGCCCTACACCTAACCCTAACCCTAACCCGAACCCTAACACTAAGCCTATCCCAAACTCTAAACCTAACCTAAACCCAAGACCTAACTCTAACCCTAATCCTAACCCAAGCCCTAAAACAAACCCTAACCCTAATCCTAACCCAAACTCAAACCCTAACACTAACCTAAACCCTATCCCTAACCCTAACACTAACCCAAACCCTAACACTAACCGAAACCCAAACCCTAAACCTAACACTAAACCTAACCCTTACACTAACCCTAAACCAAGCCCAAACACTAACCCCAACCCTAACCCTAACACTATCGCTATCGCCTAGCCCTAACCCTAACCCTAACCATGAGCCAAACCCTAACCCAAACACTAACCCTAACCTAACCCTAACTCTAACCCTAACCCTAAACCTAACCCTAACCCAAGCCCAAACACTAACCCCAAAAATAACCCTTACCCTATCCATAACATTAACCCTAACACAAATCAAACCCTAACCCTAACCCTATCCCTAACCCTAACCCTAACCCTAACACAAACCCTAAACCTAACCCTTACCCTAACCCTAACCCTATCCCAAACCCTAACACTAATCCAAACCCTAATCCTAACCCTAACCCTAACCGAAACCCAAACCCTAATCCTAACACTAAACCTAACCCTAATCCTAATCCTAACACTAACGGAAACCCAAGCCCAAACCCTAGACCGAACCTTAACGCTAACCCTATCCCTATCGCCTAGCCCTAACCCCAACCCTAACCCTAACCCAAACCTAACCCTAACTCTAAAATTAACCCTAAATGTAACCCTAACCCAAGCCCAAACACTAACCCTAAATCTAACCCTAACCCTAACCCTAACCCTAACCCTAACCCTAACCGAAACCCTAACCCTCACCCTAACCCTAAACCCTAACCCTAATGCTAACCTTAACCCTAATCCAAACCCTAACGCAAACCCTAACCCTAACTCTAAACCTAACCCAAACCCTAACCCTATACCTTACTCTAACCCAAACCCAAACCCTAACCCTAACCCTAACCCTAACCCTAAATCTAAACCTAACCCAAACCCAAACCCTAAACCTAACCTAAACCCAAGCCCTAACCCTAACCCTAAACCTAACCCAAGCCCTAAAACTAACCGTAAACCTAACCCTAACCCTAACCCTTACCCTAACCCTAACACTAACCCTAAACCAAACCAAACACTAACCCTAAGCCTAAACCTAACCCTAACCCTAATTCAAACCCTAACCCTAACACTTACCCCAACCCTAGCCCTAAGCCTAACCCTAACCGAAACCCACACGCTAAACCTAACCCCAACCCTAAACCTAACCCTTACAAAAGCCCTAACCCTAACCCTTACCCTAACCCTCACCCTCAGCCTAACCCTAACCCAAACCCACACCCTAACCCTAACACTAACACTAACCCCAACCCTAACCCTAACCCTAACTCAAACCTAAACCCTAACACTAACCCTAACACAAACCCTAACCCTAAGCCTAACCCTAATCCTAACCCTAAAAATAACCATAACCCTAACCCAAACCCTAACCCTAACCCTAACCATAACCCTGACCCTAACCCAAATCCAAACCCTAAACCTAACCCTAACCCTAACCCTAACCCTAAGCCTAACTCTAACCTTAAATCTAAACCTAACCCTAACCCTAACCTTAATCCTAACCCTAACCCTAACCCTAAACCACCCGTAACACTAACCCTAACTCTAACCCTTCCCCTAACCCTAACACTAACCCTAATCCTAACACTAACACTAACGCTAACCATAACCATAACCCTAACCCTAACCCAAACCCAAACTTCAACCTTAACCCTAACCAAAACCCTAACCCTAACCCTAACCCTAACCCAAACCCTAATCCTAACACTAACACTAACGCTAACCCTAAACCTAACCCTAACCCTAAGCCAAACCAAAACCTACTCCTATCCCTAAACCTAACCCTAACCCAAGCCCAAACACTAATCCTAACCCAAACCCAAACCCTGACCCTAACCCAAATCCTAATGCTAAACCTAACCCTAACCCTAACCCTAACCCTAATCCTAACCCTAAAAATAACCATAACCCTAACCCAAACCCTAACCCTAACCCTAACCATAACCCTGACCCTAACCCATATCCTAACCCCAAACCTAACCCTAACCCTAACCCTAACCCTAAACCTAACACTAACCCTAATCCTAAACCTAACCCTAACCCTAACCCTAACCCTAACCCTAACCCCAACCCTAACCCTAAACCTAACCCTAAACCAAACCCGAACTCTAAACCTAACTCTAAACCAAACCTCAACCTTAACCCTAACCTTAATCCTAACCCTAACCCTAACCCTAAACCACCCCTAACACTAACCCTAAACCTAACCCTCCCCTAACCCTACCACTAACCCTAATCCTACCACTAACCATAACCATAACCCTAACCCTAACCAAAACCCAAACTTCAACCCTAAACCTAACCAAAACCCTAACCCTAACCCTAACCCTAACCCTAACCCAAACCCTAATCCTAACACTAACACTAACGCTAACCCTAACCCTAACCCTAACCCTAACCCTAAGCCAAACCAAAACCTACTCCTATCCCTAAACCTAACCCTAACCCAAGCCCAAACACTAATCCTAACCCTAACCCTAACGCTAAAACCTAACCCTAACCCTAACCTTAACCCTAACCCAAACCCTAACCCAAACCTATCCCTAACCCTAACGCTAACTCGAAACCTAATACTAAGCCTATCCCAAACTGTAAACCTAACCTAAACCCAAGCCCTAACCCTAACCCTAACCCTAACCCAAGCCCAAACACTAACCCCAACCCTAACCCTAACCCTATCTCTATCGCCTAGCCCTAACCCTAACCCTAACCATAAGCCAAACCCTAACCCAAACACTAATCTTAACCCTAACCCTAACTCTAACCCTAACCCTAAACCTAACCCTAACCCAAGCCCAAACACTAACACCAAAAATAACGCTTACCCTATCGATAACATTAATCCTAACACAAACCAAACCCTAACCCTAACCCTAACCCTAACCCTAAAACTAACCCAAACCATAATCCTAACACTAACCCTATCCCTAACCGTAACCCTAACCCTAACACAAACCCTAACCCTAACCCTTACCCTAACCCTAACCCTATCCCAAACCCTAACACTAATCCAAACCCTAACCCTAACCCTAACCCTAACCGAAACCCAAACCCTAATCCTAACATTAACCTAACCCTAATGCTAATCCTAACACTAATGGTAACCCAAGTCCAAAGCCTAAAACGAACCCTAACCCTAACCCTATCCCTATCGCTTAGCCCTAACCCCAACCCTAACCCTAAGCCAAACCCTAAGGATAACTCTAACCCTAACCCTAAACGTAACCCTAACCCAAGCCCAAACACTAAACCTAACCCTAACCCTAACTCAAACCGTAACCCTAACCATAAACCTAACTGTATCCCTAACCTTAACCCTAACCCAAACCCTAACCCAAACCCTACACCTAACCCTAACCCTAACCCGAACCCTAACACTAAGCCTATCCCAAACTCTAAACCTAACCTAAACCCAAGCCCTAACTCTAACCCTAAGCCTAACCCAAGCCCTAAAACAAACCTTAACCCTAATCCTAACCCAAACCTGAACCCTAACCCAAACTCAAACCCTAACACTAACCTAAACCCTATCAGTAACCCTAACACTAACCCAAACACTAACACTAACCGAAACCCAAACCCTAATCCTAACACTAAACCTAACCCTAACACTAACCCTAACCCAAGCCCAAACACTAACCACAACCCTAACCCTAACCCTATCGCTATCGCCTAGCCCTAACCCTAACCCTAACCATAAGCCAAACCCTAACCCAAACACTAACCCTAACATAACCCTAACTCTAACCCTAACCCTAAACCTAACCCTAACCCACGCCCACTCACTATCCCCAAAACTAACCCCTACCCTATCCATAACATTAACCCTAAAACAAATCAACCCCTAACCCTAACCCTAACCCTAACCCTAAAACTAACCCAAACCCTAATCCTAACACTAACCCTATCCCTAACCCTAACCCTAACCCTAACACAAACCCTAACCCTAACCCTTACCCTAACCCTAACCCTATCCCAAACCCTAACACTAATCCAAACCCTAACCCTAACCCTAACCCTAACCAAAACCCAAACCCTAATCCTAACACTAAACCTAACCCTAATCCTAATCCTAACTCTAACGGTAACCCAAGCCCAAACCCTAAACCGAACCTTAACCCTAACCCTATCCCTATCGCCTAGCCCTAACCCCAACCCTAACCCTAAGCCAAACCTAACCCTAACTCTAAAATTAACCCTAAACGTAACCCTAACCCAAGCCCAAACACTAACCCTAAATCTAACCCTAACCCTAACGCTAACCCTAACCGAAACCCTAACCCTCACCCTAACCCTAAACCCTAACCATAATGCTAACCTTAACCCTAATACATACCCTAACGCAAACCCTAACCCTAACTCTAAACCTAAACCAAACCCTAACCCTATACCTTACTCTAACCCAAAACCAAAACCTAACCCTAACCCTAACCCTAACCCTAAATCTAAACATAACCCAAACCCAAACCCTAACCCTAAACCTAACCCAAGCCCTAAAACTAACCGTAAACCTAACCCTAACCCTAACCCTTACCCTAACCCTAACACTAACCCTAAACCAAACCAAACACTAACCCTAAGCCTAAACCTAACTCTAACCCTAATTCAAACCCTAACCCTAACACTTACCCCAACCCTAGCCCTAAGCCTAACCCTAACCGAAACCCACACGCTAAACCTAACCCGAACCCTAAACCTAACCCTTACAAAAGGCCTAACCCTAACCCTTACCCTAACCCTAACCCTAAGCCTAAACCTAACCCAAACCCACACCCTAACCCTAACACTAACACTAACCCCAACCCTAACCCTAACCCTAACTCAAACCTAAACCCTAACACTAACCCTAACACAAACCCTAACCCTAAGCCTAACCCTAATCCTAACCCTAAAAATAACCATAACCCTAACCCAAACCCTAACTCTAATCCTAACCATAACCCTGACCCTAACCCAAATCCTAACCCTAAACGTAACCCTAACCCTAACCCTAACCCTAAGTCTAACCCTAACCCTAATCCTAAACCTAACCCTAACCCTAAACCTTACCCTAACCCCAACCCTAACCATAAACCAAACCGAACTCTAAACCTAACTCTAAAGCAAACCTCAACATTAACCCTAACCTTAATCCTAACCCTAACCCTAACCCTAAACCACCCCTAAAACTAACCCTAAACCTAACCCTTCCCCTAACCCTAACACTAACCCTAATCCTAACACTGACACTAACGCTAACCATAACCATAACCCTAACCCTAAACCTAACCCTAAGCCAAACCAAAACCTACTCCTATCCCTAAACCTAACCCTAACCCAAGCCCAAACACTAATCCTAACCCTAACCCTAACCCTAACCCTAACCCTAACCCTAACCCAAACCCTAATCCTAACACTAACACTAACGCTAACATTAACCCTAACCCTAACCCTAAGCCAAACCAAAACCTACTCCTATCCCTAAACCTAACCCTAACCCAAGCCCAAACACTAATCCTAACCCTAACCCTAACCCTAAAACCTAACCCTAACCCTAACCATAACCCTGACCCTAACCCAAATCCTAACCCTAACCCTAACCCTATCCCTAACCCTAACCCTAACCCTAACCCTAATCCTAACCCTAAAAATAACCATAACCCTAACCCAAACCCTAACCCTAACCCTAACCATAACCCTGACCCTAACCCAAATCCTAACCCTAAACCTAACTCTAACCCTAACCCTAAACCTAACCCTAACCCAAGCCCAAACACTAACCCCAAAAATAACCCTTACCCTATCCATAACATTAACCCTAAAACAAATCAACCCCTAACCCTAACCCTAACCCTAACCCTAAAACTAACCCAAACCCTAATCCTAACACTAACCCTATCCCTAACCCTAACCCTAACCCTAACACAAACCCTAACCCTAACCCTTACCCTAACCCTAACCCTATCCCAAACCCTAACACTAATCCAAACCCTAACCCTAACCCTAACCCTAACCAAAACCCAAACCCTAATCCTAACACTAAACCTAACCCTAATCCTAATCCTAACTCTAACGGTAACCCAAGCCCAAACCCTAAACCGAACCTTAACCCTAACCCTATCCCTATCGCCTAGCCCTAACCCCAACCCTAACCCTAAGCCAAACCTAACCCTAACTCTAAAATTAACCCTAAACGTAACCCTAACCCAAGCCAAAACACTAACCCTAAATCTAACCCTAACCCTAACGCTAACCCTAACCGAAACCCTAACCCTCACCCTAACCCTAAACCCTAACCATAATGCTAACCTTAACCCTAATACATACCCTAACGCAAACCCTAACCCTAACTCTAAACCTAAACCAAACCCTAACCCTATACCTTACTCTAACCCAAAACCAAAACCTAACCCTAACCCTAACCCTAACCCTAAATCTAAACATAACCCAAACCCAAACCCTAACCCTAAACCTAACCCAAGCCCTAAAACTAACCGTAAACCTAACCCTAACCCTAACCCTTACCCTAACCCTAACACTAACCCTAAACCAAACCAAACACTAACCCTAAGCCTAAACCTAACTCTAACCCTAATTCAAACCCTAACCCTAACACTTACCCCAACCCTAGCCCTAAGCCTAACCCTAACCGAAACCCACACGCTAAACCTAACCCGAACCCTAAACCTAACCCTTACAAAAGGCCTAACCCTAACCCTTACCCTAACCCTAACCCTAAGCCTAAACCTAACCCAAACCCACACCCTAACCCTAACACTAACACTAACCCCAACCCTAACCCTAACCCTAACTCAAACCTAAACCCTAACACTAACCCTAACACAAACCCTAACCCTAAGCCTAACCCTAATCCTAACCCTAAAAATAACCATAACCCTAACCCAAACCCTAACTCTAATCCTAACCATAACCCTGACCCTAACCCAAATCCTAACCCTAAACGTAACCCTAACCCTAACCCTAACCCTAAGTCTAACCCTAACCCTAATCCTAAACCTAACCCTAACCCTAACCCTAACCCTAACCCCAACCCTAACCATAAACCAAACCGAACTCTAAACCTAACTCTAAAGCAAACCTCAACATTAACCCTAACCTTAATCCTAACCCTAACCCTAACCCTAAACCACCCCTAAAACTAACCCTAAACCTAACCCTTCCCCTAACCCTAACACTAACCCTAATCCTAACACTGACACTAACGCTAACCATAACCATAACCCTAACCCTAAACCTAACCCTAAGCCAAACCAAAACCTACTCCTATCCCTAAACCTAACCCTAACCCAAGCCCAAACACTAATCCTAACCCTAACCCTAACCCTAACCCTAACCCTAACCCTAACCCAAACCCTAATCCTAACACTAACACTAACGCTAACATTAACCCTAACCCTAACCCTAAGCCAAACCAAAACCTACTCCTATCCCTAAACCTCACCCTAACCCAAGCCCAAACACTAATCCTAACCCTAACCCTAACCCTAAAACCTAACCCTAACCCTAACCATAACCCTGACCCTAACCCAAATCCTAACCCTAACCCTAACCCTATCCCTAACCCTAACCCTAACCCTAACCCTAATCCTAACCCTAAAAATAACCATAACCCTAACCCAAACCCTAACCCTAACCCTAACCATAACCCTGACCCTAACCCAAATCCTAACCCTAAACCTAACCCTAACCCTAACCCTAACCCTAACCCTAACCCTAATCCTAATGCTAAACCTAACCCTAACCCTAACCCTAACCCTAACCCCAACCATAACCCTAAACCTAACCCTAAACCAAACTCGAACTCTAAACCTAACTCTAAAGCAAACCTCAACCTTAACCCTAACCTTAATCCTAACCCTAACCCTAACCCTAAACCACCCCTAACACTAACCCTAAACCTAACCCTTCCCCTAACCCTAACACTAACCCTAATCCTAACACTAACATTAACGCTAACCATAACCATAACCCTAACCCTAACCAAAACCCAAACTTCAACCCTAAACCTAACCAAAATCCTAACCCTAACCCTAACCCTAACCCTAAGCCAAACCAAAACCTACTCCTATCCCTAAACCTAACCCTAACCCAAGCCCAAACACTAATCCTAACCCTAAACCTAACCCTAAAACCTAATCCTGATCCAAAACCTAACCTAAACCCAAACCCAAACCCTAACCCAAACCCTATCCCTAACCCTAATCCAAAACCTAACACTAAGCCTATCCCAAACTGTAAACCTAACCTAAACCCAAGACCTAACTCAAACCCTAAGCCTAACCCAAGCCCTACAACAAACCCTAACCCTAACCCTCACCCAAACCTGAACCCTAACCCAAACCCAAACCCTAATCTAACCTAAACCCTATCCCTAACCCTAACACTAACCCAAACCCTAACCCTAACCGAAACCCAAACCCTAATCCTAACACTAAACCTAACCCTAACACTAACCCTAACCCAAGCCCAAACACTAACCCCAACCCTAACCCTAAACCTATCTCTATCGCCTAGCCCTAACCCTAACCCTAACCATAAGCCAAACCCTAATCCAAGCACTAACCCTAACCCTAACCCTAACTCTAACCCTACCCTAAACCTAACCCTAACCCAAGCCCAAACACTAACCCCAAAAATAACCCTTACCCTATCGATAACATTAACCCTAACACAAACCAAACCCTAACCCTAACCCTAACCCTAACCCAAACCCTTAACCGATCCCTTAATCTAACCCTAACCCTAACCCTAACCCTAAACCTAACATAAACTCTATCCCTAACCCTAACACTAATCTTACCCCAAACCAATCCCTAACCCTAACCCTAACCCTAACCCTAACCCTAACCCTAAAGCAAATCTAAACCCTAACCCTAACCCTAACCCTAACCCTAAACCTAATCCTAAACCTAACCTTAACACTAACTCTAATCCTAACCCCAACCCTAACCCTAAACCTGACGCTAAACCAAACCCCAACTCTAAACCTTACTCTAACCCAAACCTAAAACTTAACCCTAACCTTAATCCTAACCCTAAAGAACCCTAACCCTAATCCTAACCCTAACCCTTCCCCTAACCCTAACACTAACTCTAAACCAAACCAAACCGAAACTATAACCCTAAACCTAACCCTAACCCTAACCCAAACCCTAAACCTAACACAAACCCTAACCATAACACTAACCCTAACCCTAACTCAAAAGCTAACCCTAACCCTAAACCTAACCCAAACCCTAAACCTAAACTTAAACCTAACCCAAACCCTAACCCGATCACTTGCTCTAACCCAAACCCAAACCCTAACCCTAACCCTAAACCTAAACCTGACCTAAACACAAACCCTAACCCTAACCCTAACCCAAACCGTAAACCTAACCTAAACTCAAGCACTAACCCTTACCCTAACCCTAACCCAAGCCCTAAAACTAACCCTAACCCTAACCCTAACCCTAACCTAAACTCTCTCCCTAACCCTAACCCTAAACCTAACCCTAAACCAAACGTAAACCCTAACCCTAACCCTAACACTAACACTAACCCTAATCCTAAACCTAACCCTAACCCTATAACTAACCCTAACCCTAACACTAACCCTAATCCTAACCCTAAAAATAACCATAACCCTAACCCAAACCCTAACCCTAACCCTAACCCTAACCCTGACACTCACCCAAATCCTAACCCTAATCCTAACCCAATCCCTAACCCTAACCCTAACCCTAACCCTAATCCTAACCCTAAAAATAACCATAACCCTAACCCAAACCCTAACCCTAACCCTAACCATAACCCTGACCCTAACCCAAATCCTAACTCTAAACCTAACCCTAACCCTAATCCTAACCCTAACTTTAACCCTAATCCTAATCCTAAACCTAACCCTAACCCTAACCCAAACCCTAACCCCAACCCTAACCCTAAACCTAACCCTAAACCAAACCCGAACTCTAAACCTAACTCTAAAGCAAACCTCAACCTTAACCCTAACCTTAATCCTAACCCTAACCCTAACCCTAAACCACCCCTAAAACTAACCCTAAACCTAACCCTTCCCCTAACCCTAACACTAACCCTAATCCTAACACTGACACTAACGCTAACCATAACCATAACCCTAACCCTAACCCAAACCCAAACTTCAACCTTAACCCTAACCAAAACCCTAACCCTAACCCTAACCCTAACCCTAACCCAAACCCTAATCCTAACACTAACACTAACGCTAACATTAACCCTAACCCTAACCCTAAGCCAAACCAAAACCTACTCCTATCCCTAAACCTAACCCTAACCCAAGCCCAAACACTAATCCTAACCCTAACCCTAACCCTAAAACCTAACCCTAACCCTAACCATAACCCTGACCTAACCCAAATCCTAACCCTAACCCTAACCCTATCCCTAACCCTCTCCCAAACCCTAACACGAATCCTAACCCTAAAAATAACCATAACCCTAACCCAAACCCTAACCCTAACCCTAACCATAACCCTGACCCTAACCCAAATCCTAACCCTAAACCTAACCCTAACCCTAACCCTAACCCTAACCCTAATCCTAATGCTAAACCTAACCCTAACCCTAACCCTAACCCTAACCCCAACCATAACCCTAAACCTAACCCTAAACCAAACTCGAACTCTAAACCTAACTCTAAAGCAAACCTCAACCTTAACGCTAACCTTAATCCTAACCCTAACCCTAACCCTAAACCACCCCTAACACTAACCCTAAACCTAACCCTTCCCCTAACCCTAACACTAACCCTAATCCTAACACTAACATTAACGCTAACCATAACCATAACCCTAACCCTAACCAAAACCCAAACTTCAACCCTAAACCTAACCAAAATCCTAACCCTAACCCTAACCCTAACCCTAAGCCAAACCAAAACCTACTCCTATCCCTAAACCTAACCCTAACCCAAGCCCAAACACTAATCCTAACCCTAACCCTAACCCTAAAACCTAATCCTAACCCTAACCTTAACCCTAACCCAAACCCTAACCCAAACCCTATCCCTAACCCTAACCCAAAACCTAACACTAAGCCTATCCCAAACTGTAAACCTAACCTAAACCCAAGACCTAACTCAAACCCTAAGCCTAACCCAAGCCCTACAACAAACCCTAACCCTAATCCTCACCCAAACCTGAACCCTAACCCAAACCCAAACCCTAATCTAACCTAAACCCTATCCCTAACCCTAACACTAACCCAAACCCTAACCCTAACCGAAACCCAAACCCTAATCCTAACACTAAACCTAACCCTAACACTAACCCTAACCCAAGCCCAAACACTAACCCCAACCCTAACCCTAAACCTATCTCTATCGCCTAGCCCTAACCCTAACCCTAACCATAAGCCAAACCGTAATCCAAACACTAACCCTAACCCTAACCCTAACTCTAACCCTACCCTAAACCTAACCCTAAACCAAGCCCAAACACTAACCCCAAAAATAACCCTTACCCTATCGATAACATTAACCCTAACACAAACCAAACCCTAACCCTAACCCTAACCCTAACCCAAACCCTTAACCGATCCCTTAATCTAACCCTAACCCTAACCCTAACCCTAAACCTAACATAAACTCTATCCCTAACCCTAACACTAATCTTACCCCAAACCAATCCCTAACCCTAACCCTAACCCTAACCCTAACCCTAACCCTAAAGCAAATCTAAACCCTAACCCTAACCCTAACCCTAACCCTAACCCTAAACCTAATCCTAAACCTAACCTTAACACTAACTCTAATCCTAACCCCAACCCTAACCCTAAACCTAACGCTAAACCAAACCCCAACTCTAAACCTTACTCTAACCCAAACCTAAAACTTAACCCTAACCTTAATCCTAACCCTAAACCACCCCTAACCCTAATCCTAACCCTAACCCTTCCCCTAACCCTAACACTAACCCTAAACCAAACCAAACCGAAACTATAACCCTAAACCTAACCCTAACCCTAACCCAAACCCTAAACCTAACACAAACCCTAACCATAACACTAACCCTAACCCTAACTCAAAAGCTAACCCTAACCCTAAACCTAACCCAAACCCTAAACCTAAACTTAAACCTAACCCAAACCCTAACCCGATCACTTGCTCTAACCCAAACCCAAACCCTAACCCTAACCCTAAACCTAAACCTGACCTAAACACAAACCCTAACCCTAACCCTAACCCAAACCGTAAACCTAACCTAAACCCAAGCACTAACCCTTACCCTAACCCTAACCCAAGCCCTAAAACTAACCCTAACCATAACCCTAACCCTAACCTAAACTCTCTCCCTAACCCTAACCCTAAACCTAACCCTAAACCAAACGTAAACCCTAACCCTAACCCTAACACTAACACTAACCCTAATCCTAAACCTAACCCTAACCCTAACCCTAACCCTAACCCCAACCCTAACCCTAAACCTAACTCTAAACCAAACCCAAACTCTAAACCTAACTCTAAACCAAACCTCAACCTTAACCCTAACCTTAATCCTAACCCTAACCCTAACCCTAACCCTAACACTAACCCTAATCATAACACTAACACTAACGCTAACCATAACACTAAACCTAACCCTAACCCAAACCCAAACTTCAACCCTAACCCTAACCAAAACCCTAACCCTAACCCTAACCCAAACCCTAACCCAAACCCTAACCCTAATCCTAAACCTAACCCTAACCCTAACCCCAACCCTAACCCTAAACCTAACCCTAAACCAAACCCGAACTCTAAACCTAACTCTAAACCAAACCTCAACCTTAACCCTAACCTTAATTCTAACCCTAACCCTAACCCTAAAACACCCCTAACACTAACCCTAACCCTAAGCCTTCCCCTAAACCTAACTCTAACCCTAATCCTAACAATAACACTAACGATAACCATAACCATAACCCTAACCCTAACCCAAACCCAAACCCAAACTTCAACCATAACCCTAACCAAAATCCTAACCCTAACCCTAACCCTAACCCAAACCCAAACCATAATCCTAACACTAACACTAACGCTAACCCTAACCATAACCCTAAGCCAAACCAAAACCTACTCATATCCCTAAACCTAACACTAACCCAAGCCCAAACACTAATTCAAACCCTAACCCTAACCCTAAAACCTAACCCTAACCCTAACCTTAACCCTAGCCCAAACCCAAACCCTAATCCTAACACTAACACTAACGCTAACTCTAACCCTAACCCTAACCCTAAGCCAAACCAAAACCTACTCCTATCCCTAAACCTAACACTAACGCAAGCCCAAACACTAATCCTAACCCTAACCCTAACCCTAAAACCTAACCCTAAACCTAACCTTAATCCTAACCCAAACCCTAACCCAAACCGAAACCCTAATACTAACCCTAACCCTAAACCTAACACAAACCCTAAACCTAAACCTAACCCTACCCTAAACCCTAACCGTAACACTAACCCTAACCCTATCCCTATCGCCTAGCCCTAACCCTAACTCTAAACCTAGGCCAAACCCTAACCCTAACTCTAACCCTAACCCTAAACCTAACCCTAACCCAAACCAAAACACTAACCCTAAACCTAACCCTAACCCTAACTAAAACCGTAACCCTAACCATAAACCTAACTGTATCCCTAACCTTAACCCTAACCCAAACCCTAAGCCAAACAATACCCCTAACCCTAACACTAACCCGAACCCTAACACGAAGCCTATCCCAAACTCTAAACCTAACCTAAACCCAAGCCTTATCTCTAACCCTGAGCCTAACCCAAGCCCTAAAGGAAACCCTAACCCTAATCCTAACCCAAACCTGAACCCTAACCCAAACCCAAACTCTAACACTAACCTAAACCCTATCACTAACCCTAACGCTACCCCAAACCCTAACCCTAACCGAAACTCAAACCCTAATCCTAACACTAAACCTAACCCTAACACTAACCCTAACCCAAGCCCAAACACTAACCCCAACCCTAACCCTAACCCTATAACTATCGCCTAGCCCTAACCCTAACCCTAACCATAAGCCAAATCCTAACCCAAACACTAACCCTAACATAACCCTAACTCTAACCCTAACCCTAAACCTAACCCTAACCCAAGCCCAAACACTAACCCCAAAAATAACCATTACCCTATCCATAACATTAACCCTAACACAAATCAAACCCTAACCCTAACCCTAACCCTAACACTAACCCTAAGCCTAAAACTAACCCAAACCCTAATCCTAACACTAATCCTATCCCTAACCCTAACCCTAACCCTAACACAAACCCTAACCCTAACCCTTACCTTAACCCTAACCCTATCCCAAAACCTAACACTAATCCAAACCCTAACCCTAACCCTAACCCTAACCGAAACCCAAACTCTAATCCTAACACTAAAACTAACGCTAATCGTGATCCTAACATTAACGGTAACCCCAGCCCAAACCCTAACCCGAACCCTAACCCTAACCCTATCCCTATCACCTAGCCCTAACCCCAACCCTAACCCTGAGCCAAACCCTAAGCCTAACTCTAAGCCTAACCCTAAACGTAACCCTAACCCAAGCCCAAACACTAACCCTAAACCTAACCCTAACCCTAACCCAAATCCTAACCCAAATCCTAACCCAAATCCTAACCGTAACACTAAACCTAACCCTAAACCTAACCCAAACCCTAACCCTCAAGCTAACCCTAAACCCAAACCCTAACCCTAACCTTAACCCTAATCCAAACCCTAACGCAAACCCTAACCCTAACCCTAAACCTAACCCATACCCTAACCCTATACCTTACTCTAACCCAAACCCAAACCCTAACAATAACGCTAACCGTAACCCTAACCCTAAACCTAAACCTAACCCAAACCCAAACCCTAACCATAAGCCTAACCCTAACCCTAAACTTAACCCTAACCATAACCCTTACCCTAACCCAAATCCTAACCCTAAACCTAACCCTAACCCTAACCCTAACGCTAACCCTAACCCTACTCCTAAACCTAATCCTAACCCTAACCCTAACCCTAACCTCAACCCTAACCCTAAAACTAACCCTAAACCAAACCCCAACTCTAAACCTAACTCTAACCCAAACCTAAATCTTAAACCTAACCTTAATCCTAACCCTAACCATAAACCTAAACCACCCCTAACCCTAACCGTAACCCTAAACCAAACGTAAACCCTAACCCTAACTCTAACCCTGACCCTAAACCAAACCCTAACCCTAACACTAACCCTAACCCTAACTCAAACCCAAACCCTAACCCTAACCGTAACCCTAAACCTAACACAAACCCTAAACCTAAACCTAACCCTACCCTAAACCCTAATGGTTACACTAACCCTAACCCTATCCCTATTGCCTAGCCCTAACCCTAACTCTAACCCTAACTCTAACCCTAACTCTAACCCTTAGCCAAACCTTAACCCTAACTCTAACCCTAACCCTAAACCTAACCCTAACCCAAACCCAAACACTAACCCTAAACCTAACGCTAACCCTAACTCAAACAGTAACCCTAACCATAAACCTAACCGTATCCCTAACACAAACCCTAACCCTCACCCTAACCCTAAACCTAATCCTACCCTATACCCTAACCACAACACTAATCGTAACCCTAACCGAAACCCTAACCCTAACCCTAACCCTAACCCTAAACTTAACCCTAACCCAAACCCTAACCCAAACCCTAACCCTAACCTTAAACCTAACCCAAACCCTAACCCGATCCCTTACTCTAACCCAAACCCAAACCCTAACCCTAACCCAAACCCTAACCCTAAACCTAAACCTAAACCTAAACCTAACCCAAACCCAAACCCTAACCCTAACCGCAACCCAAACCCCTACCCGCTCCCTTAATCTAACCCTAACCCTAACCCTAACCCTAACCGTAAACCTAACCTAAACTCTATCCCTAACCCTAACACTAATCTTACCCAAAACCAATCCCTAACCCTAACCCTAACCCTAACCCTAACCCTAAACCTAAACCAAACCTAAACCTTAACGCTAACCCTAACCCTAACCCTAATCCTAAACCTAACCGTAACACTAACTCTAATCCTAATCCCAACTCTAACCCTAAACCTAACGCTAAACCAAACCCCAACTCTAAACCTAACTCTAACCCAAACCTAAAACTTAACCCTAACCTTAATCCTAACCCTAACCCTAACCCTAAACCACCCCTAACGCTAATCCTAACCCTAACCCTTCCCCTAACCCTAACACTAACCCTAAACCAAACCAAACCGTAACTATAACCCTAAACCTAACCCTAACCCTAACCCAAACTCTAAACCTAACACAAACCCTAACCATAACACTAACCCTAACCCTAACCCAAACCCTAACCCTAACCCTAACCCTAGCCCAAACCCTAAACCTAAACTTAAACCTAACACAAACCCTAACCCGATCACTTGCTCTAACCCAAACCCAAACCCTAACCCTAACCCTAAACCTAAACCTAACCTAAACACAAACCCTAACCCTAACCCTAACCCAAACCGTAAACCTAACCTAAACCCAAGCACTAACCCTTACCCTAACCCAAACCCAAGCCCTAAAACTAACCCTAACCCTAACCCTAACCCAAACCTAAACCCTAACCCAAACCCTAACCCTAAATCTAACCCTAAACCAAACCTAAATATTAACCCTAACCCTAACCCTAACCCTAAACTAAACTCTATCCCTAACCCTAACCCTAAACCTAACCATAAACCAAACCTAAACCCTAACCCTAACCCTAACCCTAACCCTAATCCTAAACCTATCCCTAACCCTAACCCTAACCCCAACCCTAACCCTAAACCTAACTCTAAACCAAACCCGAACTCTAAACCTAACTCTAAACCAAACCTCAACCTTAACCCTAACCTTAATCCTAAACCTAACCCTAACCCTAAACCACCCCTAACACTAACCCTAACCCTATCACTTCCCCTAAACCTAACACTAACCCTAATCATAACACTAACACTAACGCTAACCATAACACTAACCCTAACTCTAACCCAAAACCAAACTTCAACCCTAACCCTAACCAAAACCCTAACCCTAACCCTAACCCTAACCCAAAACCAAACACTAATCCTAACACTAACACTAACACCTAACCCAAACCCTAACCCTAACCCTAAGCCAAACCAAAACCTACTCCTATCCCTAAACCTAACACTAACCCAAGCCCAAACACTAATCCTAACCCTAACCCTAACACTAAAACCTAACCCTAACCCTAACCTTAACCCTAACCCAAACCCAAACCCTAATCCTAACACTAACACTAACGCTAACCCTAACCCTAAACCTAACCCTAAGCCAAACCAAAACCTACTCCTATCCCTAAACCTAACACTAACCCAAGCCAAAACACTACTCCTAACCCTAACCCTAACCCTAAAACCTAACCCTAACCCTAACCTTAACCCTAACCCAAACCCTACCCCAAACCGAAACCCTAAACCTAACCCTAAACCTAAACCTAACACAGACCCTAAACCTAAACCTAACCCTATCCTAAACCCTAACCGTAACACTAACCCTAACCCTTTCCCTATCGCATAGCCCTAACCCTAACTCTAACCCTAACTCTAACCCTAAGCCAAACCCTAACCCTAACTCTAACCCTAACCCTAAACATAACCCTAACCAAACCCAAACACTAAACCTAACCCTAACCTTAACTCAAACCGTAACCCTAACCATAAACCTAACTGTATCCCTAACCTTAACCCTAACCCAAACCCTAACCCAAGCCCTACACCTAACCCTAACCCTAACCCGAACCCTAACACTAAGCCTATCCCAAACTCTAAACCTAACCTAAACCCAAGCCCTAACTCTAACCCTAATCCTAACCCAAGCCCTAAAACAAACCCTAACCCTAATCCTAACCCAAACCTGAACCCTAACCCAAACTCAAACCCTAACACTAACCTAAACCCTATCCCTAACCCTAACCCAACCCCAGACCCTAACACTAACCGAAACCCAAACCCTAAACCTAACACTAAACCTAACCCTTACACTAACCCTAAACCAAGCCCAAACACTAACCCCAACCCTAACCCTCACACTATCGCTATCGCCTAGCCCTAACCCTAACCCTAACCATGAGCCAAACCCTAACCCAAACACTAACCCTAACCTAACCCTAACTCTAACCCTAACCCTAAACCTAACCCTAACCCAAGCCCAAACACTAACCCCAAAAATAACCCTTACCCTATCCATAACATTAACCCTAACACAAATCAAACCCTAACCCTAACCCTATCCCTAACCCTAACCCTAACCCTAACACAAACCCTAAACCTAACCCTTACCCTAACCCTAACCCTATCCCAAACCCTAACACTAATCCAAACCCTAATCCTAACCCTAACCCTAACCGAAACCCAAACCCTAATCCTAACACTAAACCTAACCCTAATCCTAATCCTAACACTAACGGTAACCCAAGCCCAAACCCTAAACCGAACCTTAACCCTAACCCTATCCCTATCGCCTAGCCCTAACCCCAACCCTAACCCTAACCCAAACCTAACCCTAACTCTAAAATTAACCCTAAATGTAACCCTAACCCAAGCCCAAACACTAACCCTAAATCTAACCCTAACCCTAACCCTAACCCTAACCCTAACCCTAACCGAAACCCTAACCCTCACCCTAACCCTAAACCCTAACCCTAATGCTAACCTTAACCCTAATCCAAACCCTAACGCAAACCCTAACCCTAACTCTAAACCTAACCCAAACCCTAACCCTATACCTTACTCTAACCCAAACCCAAACCCAAACCCTAACCCTAACCCTAACCCTAAATCTAAACCTAACCGAAACCCAAACCCTAAACCCTACCTAAACCCAAGCCCTAACCCTAACCCTAAACCTAACCCAACCCCTAAAACTAACCGTAAACCTAACCCTAACCCTAACCCTTACCCTAACCCTAACACTAACCCTAAACCAAACCAAACACTAACCCTAAGCCTAAACCTAACCCTAACCCTAATTCAAGCCCTAACCCTAACACTTACCCCAACCCTAGCCCTAAGCCTAACCCTAACCGAAACCCACACGCTAAACCTAACCCGAACCCTAAACCTAACCCTTACAAAAGCCCTAACCCTAACCCTTACCCTAACCCTAACCCTAAGCCTAACCCTAACCCAAACCCACACCCTAACCCTAACGCTAACACTAACCCCAACCCTAACCCTAACCCTAACTCAAACCTAAACCCTAACACTAACCCTAACACAAACCCTAACCCTAAGCCTAACCCTAATCCTAACCCTAAAAATAACCATAACCCTAACCCAAACCCTAACCCTAACCCTAACCATAACCCTGACCCTAACCCAAATCCAAACCCTAAACCTAACCCTAACCCTAACCCTAACCCTAAGCCTAACCCTAACCTTAATCCTAAACCTAACCCTAACCCTAACCTTAATCCTAACCCTAACCCTAACCCTAAACCACCCGTAACACTAACCCTAACTCTATCCCTTCCCCTAACCCTAACACTAACCCTTATCCTTACACTAACACTAACGCTAACCATAACCATAACCCTTACCCTAACCCAAACCCAAACTTCTACCTTAACCCTAACCAAAACCCTAACCCTAACCCTAACCCTAACCCAAACCCTAATCCTAACACTAACACTAAAGCTAACCCTAAACCTAACCCTAAATCTAAGCCAAACCAAAACATACTCCTATCCCTAAACCTAACCCTAACCCAAGCCCAAACACTAATCCTAACCCTAACCCTAACCCTAACCCTAAAACCTAACCCTAACCCTAACCATAACCCTGACCCTAACCCAAATCCTAATGCTAAACCTAACCCTAACCCTAACCCTAACCCTAATCCTAACCCTAAAAATAACCATAACCCTAACCCAAACCCTAACCCTAACCCTAACCATAACCCTGACCCTAACCCATATCCTAACCCCAAACCTAACCCTAACCCTAACCCTAACCCTAAAACTAACACTAACCCTAATCCTAAACCTAACCCTAACCCTAACCCTAACCCTAACCCTAACCCCAACCCTAACCCTAAACCTAACCCTAAACCAAACCCGAACTCTAAACCTAACTCTAAACCAAACCTCAACCTTAACCCTAACCTTAATCCTAACCCTAACCCTAACCCTAAACCACCCCTAACACTAACCCTAAACCTAACCCTCCCCTAACCCTACCACTAACCCTAATCCTACCACTAACACTAACGCTAACCATAACCATAACCCTAACCCTAACCAAAACCCAAACTTCAACCCTAAACCTAACCAAAACCCTAACCCTAACCCTAACCCTAACCCTAACCCTAACCCTAATCCTAACCCTAAAAATAACCATAACCCTAACCCAAACCCTAACCCTAACCCTAACCATAACCCTGACCCTAACCCATATCCTAACCCCAAACCTAACCCTAACCCTAACCCTAACCCTAAACCTAACACTAACCCTAATCCTAAACCTAACCCTAACCCTAACCCTAACCCTAACCCTAACCCCAACCCTAACCCTAAACCTAACCCTAAACCAAACCCGAACTCTAAACCTAACTCTAAACCAAACCTCAACCTTAACCCTAACCTTAATCCTAACCCTAACCCTAACCCTAAACCACCCCTAACACTAACCCTAAACCTAACCCTCCCCTAACCCTACCACTAACCCTAATCCTACCACTAACACTAACGCTAACCATAACCATAACCCTAACCCTAACCAAAACCCAAACTTCAACCCTAAACCTAACCAAAACCCTAACCCTAACCCTAACCCTAACCCTAACCCAAACCCTAATCCTAACACTAACACTAACGCTAACCCTAACCCTAACCCTAACCCTAACCCTAAGCCAAACCAAAACCTACTCCTATCCCTAAACCTAACCCTAACCCAAGCCCAAACACTAATCCTAACCCTAACCCTAACGCTAAAACCTAACCCTAACCCTAACCTTAACCCTAAACCAAACCCTAACCCAAACCCTATCCCTAACCCTAACGCTAACTCGAAACCTAATACTAAGCCTATCCCAAACTGTAAACCTAACCTAAACCCAAGCCCTAACCCTAACCCTAACCCTAACCCAAGCCCAAACACTAACCCCAACCCTAACCCTAACCCTATCTCTATCGCCTAGCCCTAACCCTAACCCTAACCATAAGCCAAACCCTAACCCAAACACTAACCCTAACCCTAACCCTAACTCTAACCCTAACCCTAAACCTAACCCTAACCCAAGCCCAAACACTAACCCCAAAAATAACCCTTACCCTATCGATAACATTAACCCTAACACAAACCAAACCCTAAACCTAACCCTAACCCTAACCCTAACTCTAACCCTAAAACTAACCCAAACCCTAATCCTAACACTAACCCTATCCCTAACCCTAACCCTAACCCTAACACAAACCCTAACCCGAACCCTTACCCTAACCCTAACCCTATCCCAAACCCTAACACTAATCCAAACCCTAACCCTAACCCTAACCCTAACCGAAACCCAAACCCTAATCCTAACACTAAAATGAACACTAATGCTAATCCTAACACTAATGGTAACCCAAGCCCAAACCATAAACCGAACCCTAACCCTAACCCTATCCCTATCGCCTAGCCCTAACCCCAAGCCTAACCCTAAGCCAAACCCTAAGCCTAACTCTAACCCTAACCCTAAACGTAACCCTAACCCAAGCCCAAACACTAACCCTAAACCTAACCCTAACCCTAACCCAAACCCTAACCCAAGTCCTAACCGTAACACTAACCCTAACCCTAACCCTAAACCAAACCCTAACCCTCACCCTAACCCTAAATCCTAACCCTAACGCTAACCTTAACCCTAATCCAACCCCTAACGCAAACCCTAAACCTAACCCTAAACCTAACCCAAACCCTAACCGTATACCTTACTCTAACCCAAACCCAAACCCTAACCCTAACCCTAACCGGAACCCTAACCCTAAACCTAAACCTAACCCAAACCCAAACCCTAACCCTAAGCCTAATCCAAACCCTAAACCTTACCTAAACCCAAGCCCTAACCCTAACCCTAACCTAAGCCCTAAAACTAACCCTAACCCTAACCCTAACCCTAACCCTAACCCTTACCTTAACCATAACACTAACCCTAAACCAAACCAAAGCCTAACCCTAAGCCACAACCTAACCCTAACCCTAATTCAAAACCTAACCCTAACACTTACCCTAACCGTAGCCCTAAGCCTAACCCTAACCCAAACCCGCACACTAAACCTAACCCGAACTCTAAACCTAACCCGAACCCTAAAACTAACCCTAAAAGAAACCGTAGCATTAACCCTAACCTTAACGCTTACCCAAGCACTAACCCTAACCCTTACCCTAAACCTAACCGTAAGCCTAAACCTAAACCAAACCCACACCCTAACCCTAACACTAACACTAACCCCAACCGTAACCCTAACCCTAACCCTAACCCTAACTCAAACCTAAACCCTAAAACTAACTCTAAAACAAACCCTAACCCTAACACTAAACCTAATTCTAACCCTAACCATAACCATAACCCTAACCCAAACCCTAACCCTAACCCTAACACTATCCCTGACCCTAACCCAAATCCTAACCCTAAACCTAACCCTAAACCTAACCCTAACCCTAACGCTAAACCAAACCCTAACCCTAACCCTAACTGTAACCCAAACCCAAAACCTAAACTTAATCCTAACCCTAAACCTATCACAAACCCTAATCCTAACACTAACCCTAACCCTAACCCTAACCCCAACCCTAACCTAAACCAAAGAACTAACCCTAACCCTAACCCTAACCCAAGCCCTAAACCTAACCCTAACCCTAACCCTAACCCAAACCTAAACCCTAACACAAACCCTAACCCTAACCCTAAACCAAACCTAAACCTTAACCCTAACCCTAACCCTAACCCTAACCTAAACTCTATCACTAACCCTAACACTAACCCTACCACAAACCAATCCCTAAACCTAACCCTAACCCTAACCCTAACCCTAAACCAACCTCTCACAGTAACCTTAACCTAACCCTAACCCCAACCCCAACCCTACACCTAACCTTAAACGAAACCCTAACCCTAGCCCTAACCCTAACACTAACCCTGACCCTAACCCAAATCCTAACCCTAACCCTAACCCTAACCCTAACCCAAACCCTAACCCTAAACCTAACACAAACCCTAAACCTAAACCTAAACCTACCCTAAACCCTAACCGTAACACTAACCCTAACCCTATCCCTATCGTCTAGCCCTAACCCTAACTCTAACCCTAACCCTAAACCTAAGACTAACCCAAGCCCAAACACTAACCCCAAAAATAACACTTACACTATCGGTAACCTTAACCCTAACACAAACCAAGCCCTAACACTAACCCTATTCCTAACCCTAACCCTAACTCTAACACAAACCCTAACCCTAACCCTTAACCTAACCCTAACCCTATCCCAAACCCTAACACTAATCCAAACCCTAACCTTAACCCTAACCCTAACCGAAACCCAAACCCTAATCCTAACACTAAACCTAACCCTAATGCTAATCCTAACACTAACGGTAACCCAAGCCCAAACCCTAAACCGAAACCTAACCCTAACCCTATCCCTATCACCTAGCCCTAACCCCAACCCTAACCCTAAGCCAAACCCTAAGCCTAACTCTAACCCTAACCCTAAACGTAACCCTAACCCAAGCCCAAACACTAACCCTAAACCTAAACCTAACCCTAACCCAAACCCTAACCCAAATACTAACCGTAACACTAACCCTAACCCTAACCCTAACCCAAACCCTAACACTCACCCTAACCCTAAACCCTAACCCTAACCCTAACTTTAACCCTAATCCAAACCATAACGCAAACCCTAACCCTAACCCTAAACCTAACCCAAACCCTAACCCTATAACTTACTCTAAGCCAAACCCAAACCCTAACCCTAACCCTAACCGTAACCCTAACCCTAAACCTAAACCTAACCCAAACCCAAACCCTAACCCTAAGCCTAACCCAAACCCTAAACCTAACCTAAACCCAAGCCCTAACCCTAACCCTAACCCAAGCCCTAAAACTAACCCTAACCCTAACCCTAACCCTAACACTAACCCTGACTCTAACCCAAATCCTAACCCTAAACCTAACCCTAAACCTAACCCTAACACTAACGCTAAACCAAACCCTAACCCTAACCCGAACCCTAACCCAAACCCAAAACCTAACCTTAATCCTAACCCTAAACCTAACACAAACCCTAATCCTAACTCTAACCCTAACCCTAAACCTAACCATAACCCTAACCCTAACCCTAACCCTAACATAAACCCAAGCACTAACCCTATCCCTAACCCTAACCCAAGACCTAAAACTAACCGTAACCCTAACCCTAACCCA
>CM069537.1:1132500-1142500 GCA_035773235.1 Eospalax fontanierii
CAAACCCTAATCCTAACACTAACACTAACGCTAACCCTAAACCTAACCCTAAATCTAAGCCAAACCAAAACATACTCCTATCCCTAAACCTAACCCTAACCCAAGCCCAAACACTAATCCTAACCCTAACCCTAACCCTAAAACCTAACCCTAAGCCTAACCATAACCCTGACCCTAACCCAAATCCTAATGCTAAACCTAACCCTAACCCTAACCCTAACCCTAATCCTAACCCTAGAAATAACCATAACCCTAACCCAAACCCTAACCCTAACCATAACCCTGACCCTAATCCATATCCTAACCCCAAACCTAACCCTAACCCTAACCCTAACCCTAAACCTAACACTAACCCTAATCCTAAACCTAACCCTAACCCTAACCCTAACCCTAACCCTAACCCCAACCCTAACCCTAAACCTAACCCTAAACCAAACCCGAACTCTAAACCTAACTCTAAACCAAACCTCAACCTTAACCCTAACCTTAATCCTAACCCTAACCCTAACCCTAAACCACCCCTAACACTAACCCTAAACCTAACCCTCCCCTAACCCTACCACTAACCCTAATCCTACCACTAACACTAACGCTAACCATAACCATAACCCTAACCCTAACCAAAACCCAAACTTCAACCCTAAACCTAACCAAAACCCTAACCCTAACCCTAACCCTAACCCTAACCCAACCCCTAATCCTAACACTAACACTAACGCTAACCCTAACCCTAACCCTAACCCTAACCCTAAGCCAAACCAAAACCTACTCCTATCCCTAAACCTAACCCTAACCCAAGCCCAAACACTAATCCTAACCCTAACCCTAACGCTAAAACCTAACCCTAACCCTAACCTTAACCCTAAACCAAACCCTAACCCAAACCCTATCCCTAACCCTAACGCTAACTCGAAACCTAATACTAAGCCTATCCCAAACTGTAAACCTAACCTAAACTCAAGCCCTAACCCTAACCCTAACCCTAACCCAAGCCCAAACACTAACCCCAACCCTAACCCTAACCCTATCTCTATCGCCTAGCCCTAACCCTAACCCTAACCATAAGCCAAACCCTAACCCAAACACTAACCCTAACCCTAACCCTAACTCTAACCCTAACCCTAAACCTAACCCTAACCCAAGCCCAAACACTAACCCCAAAAATAACCCTTACCCTATCGATAACATTAACCCTAACACAAACCAAACCCTAAACCTAACCCTAACCCTAACCCTAACCCTAACCCTAAAACTAACCCAAACCCTAATCCTAACACTAACCCTATCCCTAACCCTAACCCTAACCCTAACACAAACCCTAACCCGAACCCTTACCCTAACCCTAACCCTATCCCAAACCCTAACACTAATCCAAACCCTAACCCTAACCCTAACCCTAACCGAAACCCAAACCCTAATCCTAACACTAAAATGAACCCTAATGCTAATCCTAACACTAATGGTAACCCAAGCCCAAACCATAAACCGAACCCTAACCCTAACCCTATCCCTATCGCCTAGCCCTAACCCCAAGCCTAACCCTAAGCCAAACCCTAAGCCTAACTCTAACCCTAACCCTAAACGTAACCCTAACCCAAGCCCAAACACTAACCCTAAACCTAACCCTAACCCTAACCCAAACCCTAACCCAAATCCTAACCGTAACACTAACCCTAACCCTAACCCTAAACCAAACCCTAACCCTCACCCTAACCCTAAATCCTAACCCTAACGCTAACCTTAACCCTAATCCAACCCCTAACGCAAACCCTAAACCTAACCCTAAACCTAACCCAAACCCTAACCGTATACCTTACTCTAACCCAAACCCAAACCCTAACCCTAACCCTAACCGGAACCCTAACCCTAAACCTAAACCTAACCCTAACCCAAACCCTAACCCTAAGCCTAATCCAAACCCTAAACCTTACCTAAACCCAAGCCCTAACCCTAACCCTAACCTAAGCCCTAAAACTAACCCTAACCCTAACCCTAACCCTAACCCTAACCCTTACCTTAACCATAACACTAACCCTAAACCAAACCAAAGCCTAACCCTAAGCCTAAACCTAACCCTAACCCTAATTCAAAACCTAACCCTAACACTTACCCTAACCGTAGCCCTAAGCCTAACCCTAACCCAAACCCGCACACTAAACCTAACCCGAACTCTAAACCTAACCCGAAACCTAAAACTAACCCTAAAAGAAACCGTAACATTAACCCTAACCTTAACGCTTACCCAAGCACTAACCCTAACCCTTACCCTAAACCTAACCGTAAGCCTAAACCTAAACCAAACCCACACCCTAACCCTAACACTAACACTAACCCCAACCGTAACCCTAACCCTAACCCTAACCCTAACTCAAACCTAAACCCTAAAACTAACTCTAAAACAAACCCTAACCCTAACACTAAACCTAATTCTAACCCTAACCATAACCATAACCCTAACCCAAACCCTAACCCTAACCCTAACACTATCCCTGACTCTAACCCAAATCCTAACCCTAAACCTAACCCTAAAGCTAACCCTAACCCTAACGCTAAACCAAACCCTAACCCTAACCCTAACTGTAACCCAAACCCAAAACCTAAACTTAATCCTAACCCTAAACCTATCACAAACCCTAATCCTAACACTAACCCTAACCCTAACCCTAACCCTAACCCTAACCTAAACCAAAGAACTAACCCTAACCCTAACCCTAACCCAAGCCCTAAACCTAACCCTAACCCTAACCCTAACCCAAACCTAAACCCTAACACAAACCCTAACCCTAACCCTAAACCAAACCTAAACCTTAACCCTAACCCTAACCCTAACCCTAACCTAAACTCTATCACTAACCCTAACACTAACCCTACCACAAACCAATCCCTAAACCTAACCCTAACCCTAACCCTAACCCTAAACCAACCTCTCACAGTAACCTTAACCTAACCCTAACCCCAACCCTAACCCTACACCTAACCTTAAACGAAACCCTAACCCTAGCCCTAACCCTAACACTAACCCTGACCCTAACCCAAATCCTAACCCTAACCCTAACCCTAACCCTAACCCTAACCCAAACCCTAACCCTAAACCTAACACAAACCCTAAACCTAAACCTAAACCTACCCTAAACCCTAACCGTAACACTAACCCTAACCCTATCCCTATCGTCTAGCCCTAACCCTAACTCTAACCCTAACCCTAAACCTAAGCCTAACCCAAGCCCAAACACTAACCCCAAAAATAACCCTTACACTATCGGTAACCTTAACCCTAACACAAACCAAGCCCTAACACTAACCCTATTCCTAACCCTAACCCTAACCCTAACACAAACCCTAACCCTAACCCTTAACCTAACCCTAACCCTATCCCAAACCCTAACACTAATCCAAACCCTAACCTTAACCCTAACCCTAACCGAAACCCAAACCCTAATCCTAACACTAAACCTAACCCTAATGCTAATCCTAACACTAACGGTAACCCAAGCCCAAACCCTAAACCGAAACCTAACCCTAACCCTATCCCTATCACCTAGCCCTAACCCCAACCCTAACCCTAAGCCAAACCCTAAGCCTAACTCTAACCCTAACCCTAAACGTAACCCTAACCCAAGCCCAAACACTAACCCTAAACCTAACCCTAACCCTAACCCAAACCCTAACCCAAATACTAACCGTAACACTAACCCTAACCCTAACCCTAACCCAAACCCTAACACTCACCCTAACCCTAAACCCTAACCCTAACCCTAACTTTAACCCTAATCCAAACCATAACGCAAACCCTAACCCTAACCCTAAACCTAACCCAAACCCTAACCCTATAACTTACTCTAACCCAAACCCAAGCCCTAACCCTAACCCTAACCGTAACCCTAACCCTAAACCTAAACCTAACCCAAACCCAAACCCTAACCCTAAGCCTAACCCAAACCCTAAACCTAACCTAAACCCAAGCCCTAACCCTAACCCTAACCCAAGCCCTAAAACTAACCCTAACCCTAACCCTAACCCTAACACTAACCCTGACTCTAACCCAAATCCTAACCCTAAACCTAACCCTAAACCTAACCCTAACCCTAACGCTAAACCAAACCCTAACCCTAACCCGAACCCTAACCCAAACCCAAAACCTAACCTTAATCCTAACCCTAAACCTAACACAAACCCTAATCCTAACTCTAACCCTAACCCTAAACCTAACCATAACCCTAACCCTAACCCTAACCCTAACATAAACCCAAGCACTAACCCTATCCCTAACCCTAACCCAAGACCTAAAACTAACCGTAACCCTAACCCTAACCCAAAACTAAACCCTAACACAAACCCTAACCCTAACCCTAAACCAAACCTAAACGCTAACCCTAAACCTAACCATAACCCTAACCTAAACTCTATCACTAACCCTAACACTAACCCTACCCCAAACCAATCCTAACCCTAACCCTAACCCTAACCCTAAACCAACATCTCACAGTAACCTTAACCTAACCCTAACCCCAAACCTAACCCTTACCCTATCCGTAATATTAACCCTAACGCAAATCAAAACCTAACCCTAACCCTAACCCTAACCCAAAACCTAAACCTAAACCTAACCCTAATACTAAACCTAACCCTAACCCTAACCCTAAACCTAATCCTAACCCCAACCCTAACCCTAAACCTAACCTTAAACGAAACCCTAACCCTAACCCTAACACTAACCCTGACCCTAAACCAAACCCTAACCCTAACCCTAACCCTAACCCTAACCCTAACTCAAACCCAAATCCTAACCCTAACCGTAACCCTAAACCTAACACAAATCCTAAGCCTAAACCTAACCCTACCCTAAACCCTAATGGTAACACTAACCCTAACCCTATCCCTATTGCCTAGCCCTAACCCTAACTCTAACCCTAACTCTAACCCTAACTCTATCCCTAAGCCAAACCTTAACCCTAACTCTAACACTAACCCTTAACCTAACCCTAACACTAAACCAAACACTAACCCTAAACCTAACCCTAACCCTAACTCAAACAGTAACCCTAAACATAAACCTAACCGTATCCCTAACACAAACCGTAACCCTAACCCTAACCCTAAACCTAATCCTACCCTAAACCCTAACCATAACACTAATCGTAACCCTAACCCAAACCCTAACCCTAAGCCTAACCCTAACCCTAAACTTCCCCCTAAACCAAACCCTAACCCAAACCCTAACCCTAACCTTAAACCTAACCCAAACCCTAACCCGATCCCTTACACTAACCCAAACCCAAACCCTAAACCTAACCCAAACCCTAACCCTAAACCTAAACCTAAACCTAACCCAAACCCAAACCGTAAACCTAACCCTAACCCAAACCCTTACCCGATCCCTTAATCTATCGCTAACCCTAACCCTAACCCTAACCCTACAGCAAACCTAAAACCTAACCCTAACCCTAACCCTAACCCTTACCCTAACCCTAACCGTAAGCCTAAACCTAAACCAAACCCACACCCTAACCCTAACACTAACACTAACCCCAACCGTAACCCTAAACCAACCCTAACCCTAATCCTAACCCTAAAACTTCCCGTAACCCTAACACTAACCCTAAACCAAACCAAACCGAAACTATAACCCTAAACCTAACCCTAACACTAACCCAAACCATAAACCTAACACAAACCCTAACCATAACACTAAAACTAACCCTAACCAAATCCTAACCCTAACCCTAACCCTAACCCAAACACTAAACCTAAACGTAACCTAACCCAAACCCTAACCCGATCACTTGCTCTAACACAAACCCAAACCCTAACCCTAACCCTAAACCTAAACCTAACCTAAACACAAACCCTAACCCTAACCCTAACCCAAACCGTAAACCTAACCTAAACCCAAACCCTAACCCTAAACCTAACCCTAAACCAAACCTAAACCCTAACCCTAACCCTAACCCTTACCCTAATCCTAAACCTAACCCTAACCCTAACCCTAACCCCAACCCTAACCCTAAACCTAACTCTAAACCAAACCCGAACTGTAAACCTAACTCTAAACCAAACCTCAACCTTAACCCTAAACTTAATCCTAAACCTAACCCTAACCCTAACCCTAACACTAACCCTAATCATAACACTAACACTAACGCTAACCATAACACAAACACTAACCCTAACCCAAACCCAAACTTCAACCCTAACCCTAACCAAAACCCTAACCCTAACCCTAACCCTAACCCAAACCCTAACCCAAACCCTAACCCTAATCCTAAACCTAACCCTAACCCTAACCCTAACCCTAACCCTAACCCCAACCCTAACCCTAACCCGAACCCTAAACCAAACCCGAACTCTAAACCTAACTCTAAACCAAACCTCAACCCTAATCCTAACCCTACTCCTAACCCTAACCCTAACCCTAAACCACCCCTAAAAATAACCCTAACCCTAACTCTTCCCCTAACTCTAATCCTAACACTAACGCTAACCATAACCATAACCCTAACCCTAACCCAAACACAAACTTCAACCCTAAACCTAACCAAAACCCTAACCCTAACCGTAACCCTAACCATAACCCTGACCCTAACCCAAATCCTAACCCTAAACCTAATCCTAACCCTAAACCTAACCCTAACCCTAACCCTAACCCTAACGCTAAACCATACCCTAACCCTAACCCGAACCCTAACCCAAACCCAAAACCTAACCTTAATCCTAACCCTAAACCTATCACAAACCCTAATCCTAACACTAACCCTAACCCTAACCCTAAACTTAACCCTAACCTAAACAAAAGCACTAACCCTAACCCTAACCTTAACCCAAGCCCTAAAACTAACCCTAACCCTAACCCTAACCCTAACTCAAACCTAAACCCTAACACAAACCCTAACCCTAACCCTAAAATAAACCTAAACCTTAACGCTAACCCTAACCCTAACCCTAACCTAAACTCTATCACTAACCCTAACACTAACCCTACCCCAAACCAATCCCTAACCCTAACCCTAACTCTAACCCTAACCCTAAACCAACCTCTCACAGTAACCTTAACCTAACCCTAACCCCAACCCTAACCCTAAACCTAACCTTAAACGAAACCCTAACCCTAGCCCTAACCCTAACACTAACCCTGACCCTAACCCAAATCCTAAGCCTAACCCTAACCCTAGCCCGAAGCCTAACCCTAAACCAAACCCTAACCCTAACCCTAACCCTAACCCAAACCCAAACCCTAACCCTAACCGTAACCCTAAACCTAACACAAACCCTAAACATAAACCTAAACCTACCATAAAACCTAACCGTAACACTAACCCTAACCCTATCACTATCGCCTAGCCCTAACCCTAACTCTAATCCTAACCCTAACCCTAAGCCAAACGCTAACCCCAACTCTAACCCTAACCCTAAACCTAACCCTAACCCAAACCCAAACACTAACCCTAAACCTAATCCTAACCCTAACTCAAACCGTAATCCGAACCATAAACCTAACCGTATCCCTAACACAAACCCTAACTCTAACCCTAACCCTTACCCTAACACCAACCCTAACCCTAAACCTAACCCTAAACCAAACCCGAACTCTAAACCTAACTCTAAACCAAACCTCAAACTTAACCCTAACCTTAATCCTAACGCTAACCCTAAACCACCCCTAACACTAACCCTAACCCTAACCCTTCCCCTAACCCTAACACTAACCCTAATCCTAACACTAACACTAACACTAACGCTAACCATAACCATAACCCTAACCCTAACCCAAACCCAAACTTCAACCCTAACCCTAACCAAAACCCTCACCCTAACCCTAACCCTAACCCTAACCCAAACCCTAATCCTAACACTAACACTAACGTTAACCTAACCCTAACCCTAACCCTAAGCAAAACCAAAACCTACTCCTATCCCTAAACCTAACCCTAACCCAAGCCCAAACACTAATCCTAACCCTAACCGTAACCCTAAAACCTAACGCTAACCCTAACCTTAACCCTAACCCAAACCCTAACCCAAACCCTATCCCAAACCCTAACGCTAACCCGAACCCTAACACTAAGCCTATCCCAAACTGTAAACCTAACCTAAACCCAAGCCCTAACTCTAACCCTAAGCCTAACCCAAGCCCTAAAACAAACCCTAACCCTAATCCTAAGCCAAACCTGAACCCTAACCCAAACCCAAACCCTAACAGTAACCTAAACCCTATCCCTAACCCTAACACTAACCCAAACCCTAACCCTAACCGAAACCCAAACCCTAATCCTAACACTAAACCTAACCCTAACACTAACCCTAACCCAAGCCCAAACACTAACCCCAACCCTAACCCTAACCCTATCTCTATCGCCTAGCCCTAACCCTAACCCTAACCATAAGCCAAACCCTAACCCAAACACTAACCCTAACCCTAACCCTAACTCTAACCCTAACCCTAAACCTAACCCTAACCCAAGCCCAAACACTAACCCCAAAAATAACCCTTACCCTATCGATAACATTAACCCTAACACAAACCAAACCCTAAACCTAACCCTAACCCTAACCCTAACCCTAACCCTAAAACTAACCCAAACCCTAATCCTAACACTAACCCTATCCCTAACCCTAACCCTAACCCTAACACAAACCCTAACCCGAACCCTTACCCTAACCCTAACCCTATCCCAAACCCTAACACTAATCCAAACCCTAACCCTAACCCTAACCCTAACCGAAACCCAAACCCTAATCCTAACACTAAAATGAACCCTAATGCTAATCCTAACACTAATGGTAACCCAAGCCCAAACCCTAAACCGAACCCTAACCCTAACCCTATCCCTATCGCCTAGCCCTAACCCCAACCCTAACCCTAAGCCAAACCCTAAGCCTAACTCTAACCCTAACCCTAAACGTAACCCTAACCCAAGCCCAAACACTAACCCTAAACCAAACCCTAACCCTAACCCAAACCCTAACCCAAATCCTAACCGTAACACTAACCCTAACCCTAACCCTAACCCTAAACCAAACCCTAACCCTCACCCTAACCCTAAATCCTAACCCTAACGCTAACCTTAACCCTAATCCAACCCCTAACGCAAACCCTAAACCTAACCCTAAACCTAACCCAAACCCTAACCGTATACCTTACTCCAACCCAAACCCAAATCCTAACCCTAACCATAACCGGAACCCTAACCCTAAAGCTAAACCTAACCCAAACCCAAACCCTAACCCTAAGCCTAATCCAAACCCTAAACCTTACCTAAACCCAAGCCCTAACCCTAACCCTAACCTAAGCCCTAAAACTAACCCTAACCCTAACCCTAACCCTAACCCTAACCCTTACCTTAACCATAACACTAACCCTAAACCAAACCAAAGCCTAACCCTAAGCCTAAACCTAACCCTAACCCTAATTCAAAACCTAACCCTAACACTTACCCTAACCGTAGCCCTAAGCCTAACCCTAACCCAAACCCGCACACTAAACCTAACCCGAACTCTAAACCTAACCCGAACCCTAAAACTAACCCTAAAAGAAACCGTAACATTAACCCTAACCTTAACGCTTACCCAAGCACTAACCCTAACCCTTACCCTAAACCTAACCGTAAGCCTAAACCTAAACCAAACCCACACCCTAACCCTAACACTAACACTAACCTCAACCGTAACCCTAAACCAACCCTAACCCTAATCCTAACCCTAAAACTTCCCCTAACCCTAACACTAACCCTAAACCAAACCAAACCGAAACTATAACCCTAAACCTAAACCTAACACTAACCCAAACCATAAACCTAACACAAACCCTAACCATAACACTAAAACTAACCCTAACCAAATCCTAACCCTAACCCTAACCCTAACCCAAACCCTAAACCTAAACGTAACCTAACCCAAACCCTAACCCGATCACTTGCTCTAACACAAACCCAAACCCTAACCCTAACCCTAAACCTAAACCTAACCTAAACACAAACCCTAACCCTTACCCTAACCCAAACCG
>CM069537.1:1150000-1152500 GCA_035773235.1 Eospalax fontanierii
CTAACCCAAGCCCAACCAATAACCCCAAACCTAAACCTTTCACTATCCATAATTTTAACCCTAACACAAACCAAACCCTAAGCCAAACCCTAACCCTAACCCTAACCCTAAACCTAACCCAAACCCTAATCCTAACACGAACCCTAAACCTAACCCTAACCCTAACCCTAACACAAACCCTAACCCTAACCCTTACCCTAACCCTAACCCTATCCAAAACCTAACACTAACCCAAAGCCTAACCATAACCCTAACCCTAACCGAAACCCAAACCCTAATGCTAACACTAAACCTAACCCTAATCCTAATCCTAACACTAACCGTAACCCAAGTCCAAACCCTAACCCGAACCCTAACCCTAACCCTATCCCTATCGCCTAGCCCTAACCCCAACCCTAACCCTAAGCCAAACCCTAACCCTAATTCTAACCCTAACCCTAAACCTAACACTAACCCAAGCCCAAACACTAACCCTAAACCTAACCCTAACCGTAACCCAAACCCTAACCCAAATCCTAACCATAACCCTCACCCTAACACAAACCGTAACCCTAACCTTAACAATAAACCTAAACCTACCCCAAACCCTAACCGTAACACTAACAGTAACCCTAACCCTAACCCTAACCCAAACCCTAACCCTCACCCTAACCCTATCCCGTAACCCTAACCCTAAACTTAACCCTAATCCAAACCCTAAACCAAACCCTAAACCTAACCCTAAACCTAACCCAAACCCTAACCGTATACCTTACTCTAACCCAAACCCAAACCCTACAACTAACCCTAACCGTAACACTAAACATAAACCTAAACATAACCCAAACCCAAACCCTAACCCTATGCCTAAAACAAACCCTAAACCTAACCTAAACCCAAGCCGTAACCGTAACCCTAACCCTAACCCTAGCCCTAAAACTAACCCTAACCCTAACTCTAACCCTAACCCTAACCCTTACCTTAACCCTAACACTAACCCTAAACAAAACCAAACCCTAACCCTAAGCCTAAACCTAAACCTAACCCTAATTCAAACCCTAACGCTAACACTTACCCTAACCCTAGCCCTAAGCCTAACCCTAAACCAAACCCACACACTAAACCTAAACCGAAACCTAAATCTAACCCTAAACGAAACCCTAACCCTAACACTAACCCTAACCCTTACCCAAGCCCTAACCCTAACCCTTAACCTAACCCTAACCCTAAACCTAACCCTAACCCTAACTCAAACCTAAACCCTAACACTAACCCTAACCCAAACCCTAACCCTAACGCTAATCCTAATCCTAATCCTAACCATAACCATAACCCTAAACCAAACCATAACCCTAACCCTAACCCTAACCCTAACGCTAAACCAAACCCTAACCTTAACCCGAACCCTAACCCAAACCCAAAACCTAACCTTAATCCTAACCCTAAACCTAACACAAACCCTAATCCTAACTCTAACCCTAACCCTAAACCTAACCCTAACCCTAACCAAAACCCTAACCCTAACATAAACCCAAGCACTAACCCTATCCCTAACCCTAACCCAAGACCTAAAACTAACCGTAACCCTAACCCTAACCCAAACCTAAACCCTAACACAAACCCTAACCCTAACCCTAAACCAAACCTAAACGCTAACCCTAAACCTAACCCTAACCCTAACCTAAACTCTATCACTAACCCTAACACTAACCCTACCCCAAACCAATCCTAACCCTAACCCTAACCCTAACCCTAAACCAACCTCTCACAGTAACCTTAACCTAACCCTAACCCCAAACCTAACCCTTACCCTATCCGTAATATTAACCCTAACACAAATCAAACCCTAACCCTAACCCTAACCCTAACCCAAAACCTAAACCTAAACCTAACCCTAATACTAAACCTAACCCTAACCCTAACCCTAAACCTAATCCTAACCCCAACCCTAACCCTAAACCTAACCTTAAACGAAACCCTAACCCTAACCCTAACACTAACCCTGACCCTAAACCAAACCCTAACCCTAACCCTAACCCTAACCCTAACCCTAACTCAAACCCAAATCCTAACCCTAACCGTAACCCTAAACCTAACACAAATCCTAAGCCTAAACCTAACCCTACCCTAAACCCTAATGGTAACACTAACCCTAACCCTATCCCTATTGCCTAGCCCTAACCCTAACTCTAACCCTAACTCTAACCCTAACTCTAACCCTAAGCCAAACCTTAACCCTAACTCTAACACTAACCCTAAACCTAACCCTAACACTCACCCAAACACTAACCCTAAAACTAACCCTAACCCTAACTCAAACAGTAACCATAAACATAAACCTAACCGTATCCCTAACACAAACCCTAACCCTAACCCTAACCCTAAACCTAATCCTACCCTAAACCCTAACCATAACACTAATCGTAACCCTAACCCAAACCCTAACCCTAAGCCTAACCCTAACCCTAAACTTAACCCTAAACCAAACCCTAACCCAAACCCTAACCCTAACCTTAAACCT
>CM069537.1:1162500-1207500 GCA_035773235.1 Eospalax fontanierii
CCTAAACCTAACCTTAAACGAAACCCTAACCCTAACCCTAACACTAACCCTGACCCTAAACCAAACCCTAACCCTAACCCTAACCCTAACCCTAACCCTAACTCAAACCCAAATCCTAACCCTAACCGTAACCCTAAACCTAACACAAATCCTAAGCCTAAACCTAACCCTACCCTAAACCCTAATGGTAACACTAACCCTAACCCTATCCCTATTGCCTAGCCCTAACCCTAACTCTAACCCTAACTCTAACCCTAACTCTAACCCTAAGCCAAACCTTAACCCTAACTCTAACACTAACCCTAAACCTAACCCTAACACTAACCCAAACACTAACACTAAACCTAACCCTAACCCTAACTCAAACAGTAACCATAAACATAAACCTAACCGTATCCCTAACACAAACCCTAACCCTAACCCTAACCCTAAACCTAATCCTACCCTGAACCCTAACCAGAACACAACTCGTAACCCTAACCCAAACTCTAACCCTAAGCCTAACCCTAACCCTAAACTTAACCCTAAACCAAACCCTAACCCAAACCCTAACCCTAACCTTAAACCTAACCCAAACCCTAACCCGATCCCTTACACTAACCCAAACCCAAACCCTAAACCTAACCCAAACCCTAACCCTAAACCTAAACCTAAACCTAACCCAAACCCAAACCGTAAACCTAACCCTAACCCAAACCCTTACCCGATCCCTTAATCTATCGCTAACCCTAACCCTAACCCTAACCCTAAAGCAAACCTAAACCCTAACCCTAACCCTAACCCTAACCCTAACCCTAATCCTAAACCTAACCCCAACTCTAAACCTTACTCTAACGCAAACCTAAAACTTAACCCTAACCTTAATCCTAACCCTAACCCTAAACCAACCCTAACCCTAATCCTAACCCTAAAACTTCCCCTAACCCTAACACTAACCCTAAACCAAACCAAACCGAAACTATAACCCTAAACCTAACCCTAACACTAACCCAAACCATAAACCAAACACAAACCCTAACCATAACACTAAAACTAACCCTAACCAAATCCTAACCCTAACCCTAACCCTAACCCAAACCCTAAACCTAAACGTAACCTAACCCAAACCCTAACCCGATCACTTGCTCTAACCCAAACCCAAACCCTAACCCTAACCCTAAACCTAAACCTAACCTAAACACAAACCCTAACCCTAACCCTAACCCTAACCCTAACATAAACCCAAGCACTAACCCTATCCCTAACCCTAACCCAAGACCTAAAACTAACCGTAACCCTAACCCTAACCCAAACCTAAACCCTAACACAAACCCTAACCCTAACCCTAAACCAAACCTAAACGCTAACCCTAAACCTAACCCTAACCCTAACCTAAACTCTATCACTAACCCTAACACTAACCCTACCCCAAACCAATCCTAACCCTAACCCTAACCCTAACCCTAAACCAACCTCTCACAGTAACCTTAACCTAACCCTAACCCCAAACCTAACCCTTACCCTATCCGTAATATTAACCCTAACGCAAATCAAACCCTAACCCTAACCCTAACCCTAACCCAAAACCTAAACCTAAACCTAACCCTAATACTAAACCTAACCCTAACCCTAACCCTAAACCTAATCCTAACCCCAACCCTAACCCTAAACCTAACCTTAAACGAAACCCTAACCCTAACCCTAACACTAACCCTGACCCTAAACCAAACCCTAACCCTAACCCTAACCCTAACCCTAACCCTAACTCAAACCCAAATCCTAACCCTAACCGTAACCCTAAACCTAACACAAATCCTAAGCCTAAACCTAACCCTACCCTAAACCCTAATGGTAACACTAACCCTAACCCTATCCCTATTGCCTAGCCCTAACCCTAACTCTAACCCTAACTCTAACCCTAACTCTAACCCTAAGCCAAACCTTAACCCTAACTCTAACACTAACCCTAAACCTAACCCTAACACTAACCCAAACACTAACCCTAAACCTAACCCTAACCCTAACTCAAACAGTAACCCTAAACATAAACCTAACCGTATCCCTAACACAAACCCTAACCCTAACCCTAACCCTAAACCTAATCCTACCCTAAACCCTAACCATAACACTAATCGTAACCCTAACCCAAACCCTAACCCTAAGCCTAACCCTAACCCTAAACTTAACCCTAAACCAAACCCTAACCCAAACCCTAACCCTATCCTTAAACCTACCCCAAACCCTAACCGGATCCCTTACACTAACCCAAACCCAAACCCTAAACCTAACCCAAACCCTAACCCTAAACCTAAACCTAAACCTAACCCAATCCCAAAACGTAAACCTAACCCTAACCCAAACCCTTACCCGATCCCTTAATCTATCGCTAACCCTAACCCTAACCCTAACCCTAAAGCAAACCTAAACCCTAACCCTAACCCTAACCCTAACCCTAACCCTAATCCTTAACCTAACCCCAACTCTAACCCTTACTCTAACGCAAACCTAAAACTTAACCCTAACCTTAATCCTAACCCTAACCCTAAACCAACCCTAACCCTAATCCTAACCCTAAAACTTCCCCTAACCCTAACACTAACCCTAAACCAAACCAAACCGAAACTATAACCCTAAACCTAACCCTAACACTAACCCAAACCATAAACCTAACACAAACCCTAACCATAACACTAAAACTAACCCTAACCAAATCCTAACCCTAACCCTAACCCTAACCCAAACCCTAAACCTAAACGTAACCTAACCCAAACCCTAACCCGATCACTTGCTCTAACCCAAACCCAAACCCTAACCCTAACCCTAAACCTAAACCTAACCTAAACACAAACCCTAACCCTAACCCTAACCCAAACCGTAAACCTAACCTAAACCAAACCCTAACCCTAAACCTAACCCTAAACCAAACCTAAACCCTAACCCTAACCCTAACCCTTACCCTAATCCTAAACCTAACCCTAACCCTAACCCTAACCCCAAACCTAACCCTAAACCTAACTCTAAACCAAACCCGAACTGTAAACCTAACTCTAAACCAAACCTCAACCTTAACCCTAAACTTAATCCTAAACCTAACCCTAACCCTAACCCTAACACTAACCCTAATCATAACACTAACACTAACGCTAACCATAACACAAACACTAACCCTAACCCAAACCCAAACTTCAACCCTAACCCTAACCAAAACTCTAACCCTTACCCTAACCCTAACCCAAACCCTAACCCAAACCCTAACCCTAATCCTAAACCTAACCCTAACCCTAACCCTAACCCTAACCCTAACCCCAACCCTAACCCTAAACCTAACCCTAAACCAAACCCGAACTCTAAACCTAACTCTAAACCAAACCTCAACCTTAATCCTAACCTTAATCCTAACCCTAACCCTAACCCTAAACCACCCCTAAAAATAACCCTAACCCTAACTCTTCCCCTAACCCTAATCCTAACACTAACGCTAACCATAACCATAACCCTAACCCTAACCCAAACACAAACTTCAACCCTAAACCTAACCAAAACCCTAACCCTAACCCTAACCCTAACCATAACCCTGACCCTAACCCAAATCCTAACCCTAAACCTAATCCTAACCCTAAACCTAACCCTAACCCTAACCCTAACCCTAACGCTAAACCATACCCTAAACCTAACCCGAACCCTAACCCAAACCCAAAACCTAACCTTAATCCTAACCCTAAACCTAACACAAATCCTAATCCTAACCCTAACCCTAACCCTAACCCTAACCCTAACCCTAACATAAACCCAAGCACTAACCCTATCCCTAACCCTAACCCAAGACCTAAAACTAACCGTAACCCTAACCCTAACCCAAACCTAAACCCTAACACAAACCCTAACCCTAACCCTAAACCAAACCTAAACGATAACCCTAAACCTAACCCTAACCCTAACCTAAACTCTATCACTAACCCTAACACTAACCCTACCCCAAACCAATCCTAACCCTAACCCTAACCCTAACCCTAAACCAACCTCTCACAGTAACCTTAACCTAACCCTAACCCCAAACCTAACCCTTACCCTATCCGTAATATTAACCCTAACGCAAATCAAACCCTAACCCTAACCCTAACCCTAACCCAAAACCTAAACCTAAACCTAACCCTAATACTAAACCTAACCCTAACCCTAACCCTAAACCTAATCCTAACCCCAACCCTAACATTAAACCTAACCTTAAACGAAACCCTAACCCTAACCCTAACACTAACCCTGACCCTAATCCATACCCTAACCCTAACCCTAACCCTAACCCTAACTCAAACCCAAACCCTAACCCTAACCGTAACCCTAAACCTAACACAAACCCTAAGCCTAAACCTAACCCTGCCCTAAACCCTAATGGTAACACTAACCCTAACCCTATCCCTATTGCCTAGCCCTAACCCTAACTCTAACCCTAACTCTAACCCTAACTCTAACCCTAAGCCAAACCTTAACCCTAACTCTAACCCTAACCCTAAACCTAACCCTAACACTAACCCAAACACTAACCCTAAACCTAACCCTAACCGTAACTCAAACAGTAACCCTAAACATAAACCTAACCGTATCCCTAACACAAACCCTAACCCTAACCCTAACCCTAAACCTAATCCTACCCTAAACCCTAACCATAACACTAATCGTAACCCTAACCCAAACCCTAACCCTAAGCCTAACCCTAACCCTAAACTTAACCCTAACCCAAACCCTAACCCAAACCCTAACCCTAACCTTAAACCTAACCCAAACCCTAACCCGATCCCTTACTCTAACCCAAACCCAAACCCTAAACCTAACCCAAACCCTAACCCTAAACCTAAACCTAAACCTAACCCAAACCCAAACCGTAAACCTAACCCTAACCCAAACCCTTACCCGATTCCTTAATCTAACGCTAACCCTAACCCTAACCCTAACCCTAAAGCAAACCTAAACCCTAACCCTAACCCTAACCCTAACCCTAACCCTAATCCTAAACCTAACCCTAACACTAACTCTAATCCTAACCCCAACCCTAACCCTAAACCTAACGCTAAACCAAACCCCAACTCTAAACCTTACTCTAACGCAAACCTAAAACTTAACCCTAACCTTAATCCTAACCCTAACCCTAAACCACCCCTAACCCTAATCCTAACCCTAAAACTTCCCCTAACCCTAACACTAACCCTAAACCAAACCAAACCGAAACTATAACCCTAAACCTAACCCTAACACTAACCCAAACCATAAACCTAACACAAACCCTAACCATAACACTAAAACTAACCCTAACCAAATCCTAACCCTAACCCTAACCCTAACCCAAACCCTAAACCTAAACGTAACCTAACCCAAACCCTAACCCGATCACTTGCTCTAACCCAAACCCAAACCCTAACCCTAACCCTAAACCTAAACCTAACCTAAACACAAACCCTAACCCTAACCCTAACCCAAACCGTAAACCTAACCTAAACCCAAACCCTAATCCTAAACCTAACCCTAAACCAAACCTAAACCCTAACCCTAACCCTAACCCTAACACTAATCCTAAACCTAACACTAACCCTAACCCTAACCCCAACCCTAACCCTAAACCTAACTCTAAACCAAACCCGAACTGTAAACCTAACTCTAAACCAAACCTCAACCTTAACCCTAAACTTAATCCTAAACCTAACCCTAACCCTAACCCTAACACTAACCCTAATCATAACACTAACGCTAACCATAACACAAACACTAACCCTAACCCAAACCCAAACTTCAACCCTAACCCTAACCAAAACCCTAACCCTAACCCCAACCCTAACCCAAACCCTAACCCAAACCCTAACCCTAATCCTAAACCTAACCCTAACCCTAACCCTAACCCTAACCCCAACCCTAACCCTAAACCTAACCCTAAACCAAACCCGAACTCTAAACCTAACTCTAAACCAAACCTCAACCTTAATCCTAACCTTAATCCTAACCCTAACCCTAACCCTAAACCACCCCTAAAAATAACCCTAACCCTAACTCTTCCCCTAACCCTAACTCTAACCCTAATCCTAACACTAACGCTAACCATAACCATAACCCTAACCCTAACCCAAACACAAACTTCAACCCTAAACCTAACCAAAACCCTAACCCTAACCCTAACCCTAACCATAACCCTGACCCTAACCCAAATCCTAACCCTAAACCTATCCTAACCCTAAACCTAATCCTAACCCTAACCCTAACCCTAACGCTAAACCATACCCTAACCCTAACCTGAACCCTAACCCAAACCCAAAACCTAACCTTAATCCTAACCCTAAACCTAACACAAACCCTAATCCTAACCCTAACCCTAACCCTAACCCTAACCCTAACCCTAACATAAACCCAAGCACTAACCCTATCCCTAACCCTAACCCAAGACCTAAAACTAACCGTAACCCTAACCCTAACCCAAACCTAAACCCTAACACAAACCCTAACCCTAACCCTAAACCAAACCTAAACGATAACCCTAAACCTAACCCTAACCCTAACCTAAACTCTATCACTAACCCTAACACTAACCCTACCCCAAACCAATCCTAACCCTAACCCTAACCCTAACCCTAAACCAACCTCTCACAGTAACCTTAACCTAACCCTAACCCCAAACCTAACCCTTACCCTATCCGTAATATTAACCCTAACGCAAATCAAACCCTAACCCTAACCCTAACCCTAACCCAAAACCTAAACCTAAACCTAACCCTAATACTAAACCTAACCCTAACCCTAACCCTAAACCTAATCCTAACCCCAACCCTAACATTAAACCTAACCTTAAACGAAACCCTAACCCTAACCCTAACACTAACCCTGACCCTAATCCATACCCTAACCCTAACCCTAACCCTAACCCTAACTCAAACCCAAACCCTAACCCTAACCGTAACCCTAAACCTAACACAAACCCTAAGCCTAAACCTAACCCTGCCCTAAACCCTAATGGTAACACTAACCCTAACCCTATCCCTATTGCCTAGCCCTAACCCTAACTCTAACCCTAACTCTAACCCTAACTCTAACCCTAAGCCAAACCTTAACCCTAACTCTAACCCTAACCCTAAACCTAACCCTAACACTAACCCAAACACTAACCCTAAACCTAACCCTAACCGTAACTCAAACAGTAACCCTAAACATAAACCTAACCGTATCCCTAACACAAACCCTAACCCTAACCCTAACCCTAAACCTAATCCTACCCTAAACCCTAACCATAACACTAATCGTAACCCTAACCCAAACCCTAACCCTAAGCCTAACCCTAACCCTAAACTTAACCCTAACCCAAACCCTAACCCAAACCCTAACCCTAACCTTAAACCTAACCCAAACCCTAACCCGATCCCTTACTCTAACCCAAACCCAAACCCTAAACCTAACCCAAACCCTAACCCTAAACCTAAACCTAAACCTAACCCAAACCCAAACCGTAAACCTAACCCTAACCCAAACCCTTACCCGATTCCTTAATCTAACGCTAACCCTAACCCTAACCCTAACCCTAAAGCAAACCTAAACCCTAACCCTAACCCTAACCCTAACCCTAACCCTAATCCTAAACCTAACCCTAACACTAACTCTAATCCTAACCCCAACCCTAACCCTAAACCTAACGCTAAACCAAACCCCAACTCTAAACCTTACTCTAACGCAAACCTAAAACTTAACCCTAACCTTAATCCTAACCCTAACCCTAAACCACCCCTAACCCTAATCCTAACCCTAAAACTTCCCCTAACCCTAACACTAACCCTAAACCAAACCAAACCGAAACTATAACCCTAAACCTAACCCTAACACTAACCCAAACCATAAACCTAACACAAACCCTAACCATAACACTAAAACTAACCCTAACCAAATCCTAACCCTAACCCTAACCCTAACCCAAACCCTAAACCTAAACGTAACCTAACCCAAACCCTAACCCGATCACTTGCTCTAACCCAAACCCAAACCCTAACCCTAACCCTAAACCTAAACCTAACCTAAACACAAACCCTAACCCTAACCCTAACCCAAACCGTAAACCTAACCTAAACCCAAACCCTAATCCTAAACCTAACCCTAAACCAAACCTAAACCCTAACCCTAACCCTAACCCTAACACTAATCCTAAACCTAACACTAACCCTAACCCTAACCCCAACCCTAACCCTAAACCTAACTCTAAACCAAACCCGAACTGTAAACCTAACTCTAAACCAAACCTCAACCTTAACCCTAAACTTAATCCTAAACCTAACCCTAACCCTAACCCTAACACTAACCCTAATCATAACACTAACGCTAACCATAACACAAACACTAACCCTAACCCAAACCCAAACTTCAACCCTAACCCTAACCAAAACCCTAACCCTAACCCTAACCGTAACCCAAACCCTAACCCAAACCCTAACCCTAATCCTAAACCTAACCCTAACCCTAACCCTAACCCTAACCCCAACCCTAACCCTAAACCTAACCCTAAACCAAACCCGAACTCTAAACCTAACTCTAAACCAAACCTCAACCTTAATCCTAACCTTAATCCTAACCCTAACCCTAACCCTAAACCACCCCTAAAAATAACCCTAACCCTAACTCTTCCCCTAACCCTAACTCTAACCCTAATCCTAACACTAACGCTAACCATAACCATAACCCTAACCCTAACCCAAACACAAACTTCAACCCTAAACCTAACCAAAACCCTAACCCTAACCCTAACCCTAACCATAACCCTGACCCTAACCCAAATCCTAACCCTAAACCTATCCTAACCCTAAACCTAATCCTAACCCTAACCCTAACCCTAACGCTAAACCATACCCTAACCCTAACCTGAACCCTAACCCAAACCCAAAACCTAACCTTAATCCTAACCCTAAACCTAACACAAACCCTAATCCTAACCCTAACCCTAACCCTAACCCTAACCCTAACCCTAACATAAACCCAAGCACTAACCCTATCCCTAACCCTAACCCAAGACCTAAAACTAACCGTAACCCTAACCCTAACCCAAACCTAAACCCTAACACAAACCCTAACCCTAACCCTAAACCAAACCTAAACGCTAACCCTAAACCTAACCCTAACCCTAACCTAAACTCTATCACTAACCCTAACACTAACCCTACCCCAAACCAATCCTAACCCTAACCCTAACCCTAACCCTAAACCAACCTCTCACAGTAACCTTAACCTAACCCTAACCCCAAACCTAACCCTGACCCTATCCGTAATATTAACCCTAACGCAAATCAAACCCTAACCCTAACCCTAACCCTAACCCAAAACCTAAACCTAAACCTAACCCTAATACTAAACCTAACCCTAACCCTAACCCTAAACCTAATCCTAACCCCAACCCTAACATTAAACCTAACCTTAAACGAAACCCTAACCCTAACCCTAACACTAACCCTGACCCTAATCCATACCCTAACCCTAACCCTAACCCTAACCCTAACTCAAACCCAAACCCTAACCCTAACCGTAACCCTAAACCTAACACAAACCCTAAGCCTAAACCTAACCCTGCCCTAAACCCTAATGGTAACACTAACCCTAACCCTATCCCTATTGCCTAGCCCTAACCCTAACTCTAACCCTAACTCTAACCCTAACTCTAACCCTAAGCCAAACCTTAACCCTAACTCTAAACCTAACCCTAAACCTAACCCTAACACTAACCCAAACACTAACCCTAACCCTCACCCTAACCCTAACTCAAACAGTAACCCTAAACATAAACCTAACCGTATCCCTCACCCAAACCCTAACCCTAACCCTAACCCTAAACCTAATCCTACCCTAAACCCTAACCATAACACTAATCGTAACCCTAACCCAAACCCTAACCCTAAGCCTAACCCTAACCCTAAACTTAACCCTAACCCAAACCCTAACCCAAACCCTAACCCTAACCTTAAACCTAACCCAAACCCTAACCCGATCCTTACTCTAACCCAAACCCAAACCCTAAACCTAACCCAAACCCTAACCCTAAACCTAAACCTAAACCTAACCCAAACCCAAACCGTAAACCTAACCCTAACCCAAACCCTTACCCGATTCCTTAATCTAACGCTAACCCTAACCCTAACCCTAACCCTAAAGCAAACCTAAACCCTAACCCTAACCCTAACCCTAACCCTAACCCTAACCCTAATCCTAAACCTAACCCTAACACTAACTCTAATCCTAACCCCAACCCTAACCCTAAACCTAACGCTAAACCAAACCCCAACTCTAAACCTTACTCTAACGCAAACCTAAAACTTAACCCTAACCTTAATCCTAACCCTAACCCTTAACCACCTCTAACCCTAAGCCTAACCCTAAAACTTACCCTAACCCTAACACTAACCCTAAACCAAACCAAACCGAAACTATAACACTAAACCTAACCCTAACACTAACCCAAACCATAAACCAAACACAAACCCTAACCATAACACTAAAACTAACCCTAACCAAATCCTAACCCTAACCCTAACCCTAACCCAAACCCCCTAAACCTAAACGTAACCTAACCCAAACCCTAACCCGATCACTTGCTCTAACCCAAAACCAAACCCTAACCCTAACCCTAAACCTAAACCTAACCTAAACACAAACCCTAACCCTAACCCTAACCCTAACCCTAACATAAACCCAAGCACTAACCCTATCCCTAACCCTAACCCAAGACCTAAAACTAACCGTAACCCTAACCCTAACCCAAACCTAAACCCTAACACAAACCCTAACCCTAACCCTAAACCAAACCTAAACGCTAACCCTAAACCTAACCCTAACCCTAACCTAAACTCTATCACTAACCCTAACACTAACCCTACCCCAAACCAATCCTAACCCTAACCCTAACCCTAACCCTAAACCAACCTCTCACAGTAACCTTAACCTAACCCTAACCCCAAACCTAACCCTTACCCTATCCGTAATATTAACCCTAACGCAAATCAAACCCTAACCCTAACCCTAACCCTAACCCAAAACCTAAACCTAAACCTAACCCTAATACTAAACCTAACCCTAACCCTAACCCTAAACCTAATCCTAACCCCAACCCTAACCCTAAACCTAACCTTAAACGAAACCCCAACCCTAACCCTAACACTAACCCTGACCCTAAACCAAACCCTAACCCTAACCCTAACCCTAACCCTAACCCTAACTCAAACCCAAATCCTAACCCTAACCGTAAACCTAAACCTAACACAAATCCTAAGCCTAAACCTAACCCTACCCTAAACCCTAATGGTAACACTAACCCTAACCCTATCCCTATTGCCTAGCCCTAACCCTAACTCTAACCCTAACTCTAACCCTAAGCCAAACCTTAACCCTAACTCTAACACTAACCCTAAACCTAACCCTAACACTAACCCAAACACTAACCCTAAACCTAACCCTAACCCTAACTCAAACAGTAACCCTAAACATAAACCTAACCGTATCCCTAACACAAACCCTAACCCTAACCCTAACCCTAAACCTAATCCTACCCTAAACCCTAACCATAACACTAATCGTAACCCTAACCCAAACCCTAACCCTAAGCCTAACCCTAACCCTAAACTTAACCCTAAACCAAACCCTAACCCAAACCCTAACCCTAACCTTAAACCTAACCCAAACCCTAACCCGATCCCTTACACTAACCCAAACCCAAACCCTAAACCTAACCCAAACCCTAACCCTAAACCTAAACCTAAACCTAACCCAAACCCAAACCGTAAACCTAACCCTAACCCAAACCCTTACCCGATCCCTTAATCTATCGCTAACCCTAACCCTAACCCTAACCCTAAAGCAAACCTAAACCCTAACCCTAACCCTAACCCTAACCCTAACCCTAACCCTAATCCTAAACCTAACCCCAACTCTAAACCTTACTCTAACGCAAACCTAAAACTTAACCCTAACCTTAATCCTAACCCATAACCCTAAACCAACCCTAACCCTAATCCTAACCCTAAAACTTCCCCTAACCCTAACACTAACCCTAAACCAAACCAAACCGAAACTATAACCCTAAACCTAACCCTAACACTAACCCAAACCATAAACCTAACACAAACCCTAACCATAACACTAAAACTAACCCTAACCAAATCCTAACCCTAACCCTAACCCTAACCCAAACCCTAAACCTAAACGTAACCTACCCCAAACCCTAACCCGATCACTTGCTCTAACCCAAACCCAAACCCTAACCCTAACCCTAAACCTTAACCTAACCTAAACACAAACCCTAACCCTAACCCTAACCCAAACCGTAAACCTAACCTAAACCCAAACCCTAACCCTAAACCTAAACCTAAACCAAACCTAAACCCTAACCCTAACCCTAACCCTTACCCTAATCCTAAACCTAACCCTAACCCTAACCCTAACCCCAACCCTAACCCTAAACCTAACTCTAAACCAAACCTGAACTGTAAACCTAACTCTAAACCAAACCTCAACCTTAACCCTAAACTTAATCCTAAACCTAACCCTAACCCTAACCCTAAAGCAAACCAAAACCCTAACCCTAACCCTAACCCTAACCCAAACCCTAACCCAAACCCTAACCCTAATCCTAAACCTAACCCTAACCCTAACCCTAACCCTAACCCTAACCCCAACCCTAACCCTAAACCTAACCCTAAACCAAACCCGAACTCTAAACCTAACTCTAAACCAAACCTCAACCTTAATCCTAACCTTAATCCTAACCCTAACCCTAACCCTAAACCACCCCTAAAAATAACCCTAACCCTAACTCTTCCCCTAACCCTAATCCTAACACTAACGCTAACCATAACCATAACCCTAACCCTAACCCAAACACAAACTTCAACCCTAAACCTAACCAAAACCCTAACCCTAACCCTAACCCTAACCATAACCCTGACCCTAACCCAAATCCTAACCCTAAACCTAATCCTAACCCTAAACCTAACCCTAACCCTAACCCTAACCCTAACGCTAAACCATACCCTAACCCTAAACCGAACCCTAACCCAAACCCAAAACCTAACCTTAATCCTAACCCTAAACCTAACACAAACCCTAATCCTAACCCTAACCCTAACCCTAACCCTAACCCTAACCCTAACATAAACTCAAGCACTAACCCTATCCCTAACCCTAACCCAAGACCTAAAACTAACCGTAACCCTAACCCTAACCCAAACCTAAACCCTAACACAAACCCTAACCCTAACCCTAAACCAAACCTAAACGCTAACCCTAAACCTAACCCTAACCCTAACCTAAACTCTATCACTAACCCTAACACTAACCCTACCCCAAACCAATCCTAACCCTAACCCTAACCCTAACCCTAAACCAACCTCTCACAGTAACCTTAACCTAACCCTAACCCCAAACCTAACCCCTACCCTATCCGTAATATTAACCCTAACGCAAATCAAACCCTAACCCTAACCCTAACCCTAACCCAAAACCTAAACCTAAACCTAACCCTAATACTAAACCTAACCCTAACCCTAACCCTAAACCTAATCCTAACCCCAACCCTAACATTAAACCTAACCTTAAACGGAACCCTAACCCTAACCCTAACACTAACCCTGACCCTAATCCATACCCTAACCCTAACCCTAACCCTAACCCTAACTCAAACCCAAACCCTAACCCTAACCGTAACCCTAAACCTAACACAAACCCTAAGCCTAAACCTAACCCTGCCCTAAACCCTAATGGTAACACTAACCCTAACCCTATCCCTATTGCCTAGCCCTAACCCTAACTCTAACCCTAACTCTAACCCTAACTCTAACCCTAAGCCAAACCTTAACCCTAACTCTAACCCTAACCCTAAACCTAACCCTAACACTAACCCAAACACTAACCCTAAACCTAACCCTAACCCTAACTCAAACAGTAACCCTAAACATAAACCTAACCGTATCCCTAACACAAACCCTAACCCTAACCCTAACCCTAAACCTAATCCTACCCTAAACCCTAACCATAACACTAATCGTAACCCTAACCCAAACCCTAACCCTAAGCCTAACCCTAACCCTAAACTTAACCCTAACCCAAACCCTAACCCAAACCCTAACCCTAACCTTAAACCTAACCCAAACCCTAACCCGATCCCTTACTCTAACCCAAACCCAAACCGTAAACCTAACCCCAACCCCAACCCTAAACCTAAACCTAAACCTAACCCAAACCCAAACCGTAAACCTAACCCTAACCCAAACCCTTACCCGATTCCTTAATCTAACGCTAACCCTAAACCTAACCCTAACCCTAAAGCAAACCTAAACCCTAACCCTAACACTAACCCTAACCCTAACCCTAACCCTAATCCTAAACCTAACCCTAACACTAACTCTAATCCTAACCCCAACCCTAACCCTAAACCTAACGCTAAACCAAACCCCAACTCTAAACCTTACTCTAACGCAAACCTAAAACTTAACCCTAACCTTAATCCTAACCCTAACCCTAAACCACCCCTAACCCTAATCCTAACCCTAAAACTTCCCCTAACCCTAACACTAACCCTAAACCAAACCAAACCGAAACTATAACCCTAAACCTAACCCTAACACTAACCCAAACCAAAAACCTAACACAAACCCTAATCATAACACTAAAACTAACCCTAACCAAATCCTAACCCTAACCCTAACCCTAACCCAAACCCTAAACCTAAACGTAACCTAACCCAAACCCTAACCCAATCACTTGCTCTAACCCAAACCCAAACCCTAACCCTAACCCTAAACCTAAACCTAACCTAAACACAAACCCTAACCCTAACCCTAACCCAAACCGTAAACCTAACCTAAACCCAAACCTTACCCCTATGGTAAACCTAACCCTAAACCAAACCTAAACCCTAACCCTAACCCTAACCCTAACCCTAATCCTAAACCTAACCCTAACCCTAACCCTAACCCTAACCCCAACCCTAACCCTAAACCTAACTCTAAACCAAACCCGAACTGTAAACCTAACTCTAAACCAAACCTCAACCTTAACCCTAAACTTAATCCTAAACCTAACCCTAACCCTAACCCTAACACTAACCCTAATCATAACACTAACACTAACGCTAACCATAACACAAACACTAACCCTAACCCAAACCCAAACTTCAACCCTAACCCTAACCAAAACCCTAACTCTAACCCTAACCCTAACCCAAACCCTAACCCAAACCCTAACCCTAATCCTAAACCTAACCCTAACCCTAACCCTAACCCTAACCCCAACCCTAACCCTAAACCTAACCCTAAACCAAACCCGAACTCTAAACCTAACTCTAAACCAAACCTCAACCTTAATCCTAACCTTAATCCTAACCCTAACCCTAACCCTAAACCACCCCTAAAAATAACCCTAACCCTAACTCTTCCCCTAACCCTAACTCTAACCCTAATCCTAACACTAACGCTAACCATAACCATAACCCTAACCCTAACCCAAACACAAACTTCAACCCTAAACCTAACCAAAACCCTAACCCTAACCCTAACCCTAACCATAACCCTGACCCTAACCCAAATCCTAACCCTAAACCTATCCTAACCCTAAACCTAACCCTAACCCTAACCCTAACCCTAACGCTAAACCATACCCTAACCCTAACCTGAACCCTAACCCAAACCCAAAACCTAACCTTAATCCTAACCCTAAACCTAACACAAACCCTAATCCTAACCCTAACCCTAACCCTAACCCTAACCCTAACCCTAACATAAACCCAAGCACTAACCCTATCCCTAACCCTAACCCAAGACCTAAAACTAACCGTAACCCTAACCCGAACCCAAACCTAAACCCTAACACAAACCCTAACCCTAACCCTAAACCAAACCTAAACGCTAACCCTAAACCTAACCCTAACCCTAACCTAAACTCTATCACTAACCCTAACACTAACCCTACCCCAAACCAATCCTAACCCTAACCCTAACCCTAACCCTAAACCAACCTCTCACAGTAACCTTAACCTAACCCTAACCCCAAACCTAACCCTTACCCTATCCGTAATATTAACCCTAACGCAAATCAAACCCTAACCCTAACCCTAACCCTAACCCAAAACCTAAACCTAAACCTAACCCTAATACTAAACCTAACCCTAACCCTAACCCTAAACCTAATCCTAACCCCAACCCTAACATTAAACCTAACCTTAAACGAAACCCTAACCCTAACCCTAACACTAACCCTGACCCTAATCCATACCCTAACCCTAACCCTAACCCTAACCCTAACTCAAACCCAAACCCTAACCCTAACCGTAACCCTAAACCTAACACAAACCCTAAGCCTAAACCTAACCCTGCCCTAAACCCTAATGGTAACACTAACCCTAACCCTATCCCTATTGCCTAGCCCTAACCCTAACTCTAACCCTAACTCTAACCCTAACTCTAACCCTAAGCCAAACCTTAACCCTAACTCTAACCCTAACCCTAAACCTAACCCTAACACTAACCCAAACACTAACCCTAAACCTAACCCTAACCCTAACTCAAACAGTAACCCTAAACATAAACCTAACCGTATCCCTAACACAAACCCTAACCCTAACCCTAACCCTAAACCTAATCCTACCCTAAACCCTAACCATAACACTAATCGTAACCCTAACCCAAACCCTAACCCTAAGCCTAACCCTAACCCTAAACTTAACCCTAACCCAAACCCTAACCCAAACCCTAACCCTAACCTTAAACCTAACCCAAACCCTAACCCGATCCTTACTCTAACCCAAACCCAAACCCTAAACCTAACCCAAACCCTAACCCTAAACCTAAACCTAAACCTAACCCAAACCCAAACCGTAAACCTAACCCTAACCCAAACCCTTACCCGATTCCTTAATCTAACGCTAACCCTAACCCTAACCCTAACCCTAAAGCAAACCTAAACCCTAACCCTAACCCTAACCCTAACCCTAACCCTAACCCTAATCCTAAACCTAACCCTAACACTAACTCTAATCCTAACCCCAACCCTAACCCTAAACCTAACGCTAAACCAAAACCCAACTCTAAACCTTACTCTAACGCAAACCTAAAACTTAACCCTAACCTTAATCCTAACCCTAACCCTAAACCACCCCTAACCCTAATCCTAACCCTAAAACTTCCCCTAACCCTAACACTAACCCTAAACCAAACCAAACCGAAACTATAACCCTAAACCTAACCCTAACACTAACCCAAACCATAAACCAAACACAAACCCTAACCATAACACTAAAACTAACCCTAACCAAATCCTAACCCTAACCCTAACCCTAACCCAAACCCTAAACCTAAACGTAACCTAACCCAAACCCTAACCCGATCACTTGCTCTAACCCAAACCCAAACCCTAACCCTAACCCTAAACCTAAACCTAACCTAAACACAAACCCTAACCCTAACCCTAACCCTAACCCTAACATAAACCCAAGCACTAACCCTATCCCTAAACCTAACCCAAGACCTAAAACTAACCGTAACCCTAACCCTAACCCAAACCTAAACCCTAACACAAACCCTAACCCTAACCCTAAACCAAATCTAAACGCTAACCCTAAACCTAACCCTAACCCTAACCTAAACTCTATCACTAACCCTAACACTAACCCTACCCCAAACCAATCCTAACCCTAACCCTAACCCTAACCCTAAACCAACCTCTCACAGTAACCTTAACCTAACCCTAACCCCAAACCTAACCCTTACCCTATCCGTAATATTAACCCTAACGCAAATCAAACCCTAACCCTAACCCTAACCCTAACCCAAAACCTAAACCTAAACCTAACCCTAATACTAAACCTAACCCTAACCCTAACCCTAAACCTAATCCTAACCCCAACCCTAACCCTAAACCTAACCTTAAACGAAACCCTAACCCTAACCCTAACACTAACCCTGACCCTAAACCAAACCCTAACCCTAACCCTAACCCTAACCCTAACCCTAACTCAAACCCAAATCCTAACCCTAACCGTAACCCTAAACCTAACACAAATCCTAAGCCTAAACCTAACCCTACCCTAAACCCTAATGGTAACACTAACCCTAACCCTATCCCTATTGCCTAGCCCTAACCCTAACTCTAACCCTAACTCTAACCCTAACTCTAACCCTAAGCCAAACCTTAACCCTAACTCTAACACTAACCCTAAACCTAACCCTAACACTAACCCAAACACTAACCCTAAACCTAACCCTAACCCTAACTCAAACAGTAACCCTAAACATAAACCTAACCGTATCCCTAACACAAACCCTAACCCTAACCCTAACCCTAAACCTAATCCTACCCTAAACCCTAACCATAACACTAATCGTAACCCTAACCCAAACCCTAACCCTAAGCCTAACCCTAACCCTAAACTTAACCCTAAACCAAACCCTAACCCAAACCCTAACCCTAACCTTAAACCTAACCCAAACCCTAACCCGATCCCTTACACTAACCCAAACCCAAACCCTAAACCTAACCCAAACCCTAACCCTAAACCTAAACCTAAACCTAACCCAAACCCAAACCGTAAACCTAACCCTAACCCAAACCCTTACCCGATCCCTTAATCTAACGCTAACCCTAACCCTAACCCTTACCCTAAAGCAAACCTAAATCCTAACCCTAACCCTAACCCTAACCCTAACCCTACTCCTAAACCTAACCCCAAGTCTAAACCTTACTGTAACGCAAACCTAAAACTTAACCCTAACCTTAATCCTAACCCTAACCCTAAACCAACCCTAACCCTAATCCTAACCCTAAAACTTCCCCTAACCCTAACACTAACCCTAAACCAAACCAAACCGAAACTATAACCCTAAACCTAACCCTAACACTAACCCAAACCATAAACCTAACACAAACCCTAACCATAACACTAAAACTAACCCTAACCAAATCCTAACCCTAACCCTAACCCTAACCCAAACCCTAAACCTAAACGTAACCTAACCCAAACCCTAACCCGATCACTTGCTCTAACCCAAACCCAAACCCTAACCCTAACCCTAAACCTAAACCTAACCTAAACACAAACCCTAACCCTAACCCTAACCCTAACCCCAACCCTAACCCTAAACCTAACCCTAAACCAAACCCGAACTCTAAACCTAACTCTAAACCAAACCTCAACCTTAATCCTAACCTTAATCCAAACCCTAACACTAACCCTAAACCACCCCTAAAAATAACCCTAACCCTAACTCTTCCCCTAACCCTAATCCTAACACTAACGCTAACCATAACCATAACCCTAACCCTAACCCAAACACAAACTTCAACCCTAAACCTAACCAAAACCCTAACCCTAACCCTAACCCTAACCATAACCCTGACCCTAACCCAAATCCTAACCCTAAACCTAATCCTAACCCTAAACCTAACCCTAACCCTAACCCTAACCCTAACGCTAAACCATACCCTAACCCTAAACCGAACCCTAACCCAAACCCAAAACCTAACCTTAATCCTAACCCTAAACCTAACACAAACCCTAATCCTAACCCTAACCCTAACCCTAACCCTAACCCTAACCCTAACCCTAACATAAACTCAAGCACTAACCCTATCCCTAACCCTAACCCAAGACCTAAAACTAACCGTAACCCTAACCCTAACCCAAACCTAAACCCTAACACAAACCCTAACCCTAACCCTAAACCAAACCTAAACGCTAACCCTAAACCTAACCCTAACCCTAACCTAAACTCTATCACTAACCCTAACACTAACCCTACCCCAAACCAATCCTAACCCTAACCCTAACCCTAACCCTAAACCAACCTCTCACAGTAACCTTAACCTAACCCTAACCCCAAACCTAACCCCTACCCTATCCGTAATATTAACCCTAACGCAAATCAAACCCTAACCCTAACCCTAACCCTAACCCAAAACCTAAACCTAAACCTAACCCTAATACTAAACCTAACCCTAACCCTAACCCTAAACCTAATCCTAACCCCAACCCTAACATTAAACCTAACCTTAAACGAAACCCTAACCCTAACCCTAACACTAACCCTGACCCTAATCCATACCCTAACCCTAACCCTAACCCTAACCCTAACTCAAACCCAAACCCTAACCCTAACCGTAACCCTAAACCTAACACAAACCCTAAGCCTAAACCTAACCCTGCCCTAAACCCTAATGGTAACACTAACCCTAACCCTATCCCTATTGCCTAGCCCTAACCCTAACTCTAACCCTAACTCTAACCCTAACTCTAACCCTAAGCCAAACCTTAACCCTAACTCTAACCCTAACCCTAAACCTAACCCTAACACTAACCCAAACACTAACCCTAAACCTAACCCTAACCCTAACTCAAACAGTAACCCTAAACATAAACCTAACCGTATCCCTAACACAAACCCTAACCCTAACCCTAACCCTAAACCTAATCCTACCCTAAACCCTAACCATAACACTAATCGTAACCCTAACCCAAACCCTAACCCTAAGCCTAACCCTAACCCTAAACTTAACCCTAACCCAAACCCTAACCCAAACCCTAACCCTAACCTTAAACCTAACCCAAACCCTAACCCGATCCCTTACTCTAACCCAAACCCAAACCGTAAACCTAACCCAAACCCTAACCCTAAACCTAAACCTAAACCTAACCCAAACCCAAACCGTAAACCTAACCCTAACCCAAACCCCTACCCGATTCCTTAATCTAACGCTAACCCTAACCCTAACCCTAACCCTAAAGCAAACCTAAACCCTAACCCTAACACTAACCCTAACCCTAACCCTAACCCTAATCCTAAACCTAACCCTAACACTAACTCTAATCCTAACCCCAACCCTAACCCTAAACCTAACGCTAAACCAAACCCCAACTCTAAACCTTACTCTAACGCAAACCTAAAACTTAACCCTAACCTTAATCCTAACCCTAACCCTAAACCACCCCTAACCCTAATCCTAACCCTAAAACTTCCCCTAACCCTAACACTAACCCTAAACCAAACCAAACCGAAACTATAACCCTAAACCTAACCCTAACACTAACCCAAACCATAAACCTAACACAAACCCTAACCATAACACTAAAACTAACCCTAACCAAATCCTAACCCTAACCCTAACCCTAACCCAAACCCTAAACCTAAACGTAACCTTACCCAAACCCTAACCCAATCACTTGCTCTAACCCAAACCCAAACCCTAACCCTAACCCTAAACCTAAACCTAACCTAAACACAAACCCTAACCCTAACCCTAACCCAAACCGTAAACCTAACCTAAACCCAAACCTTAACCCTAAACCTAACCCTAAACCAAACCTAAACCCTAACCCTAACCCTAACCCTAACCCTAATCCTAAACCTAACCCTAACCCTAAACCTAACCCTAACCCCAACCCTAACCCTAAACCTAACTCTAAACCAAACCCGAACTGTAAACCTAACTCTAAACCAAACCTCAACCTTAACCCTAAACTTAATCCTAAACCTAACCCTAACCCTAACCCTAACACTAACCCTAATCATAACACTAACACTAACGCTAACCATAACACAAACACTAACCCTAACCCAAACCCAAACTTCAACCCTAACCCTAACCAAAACCCTAACTCTAACCCTAACCCTAACCCAAACCCTAACCCAAACCCTAACCCTAATCCTAAACCTAACCCTAACCCTAACCCTAACCCTAACCCCAACCCTAACCCTAAACCTAACCCTAAACCAAACCCGAACTCTAAACCTAACTCTAAACCAAACCTCAACCTTAATCCTAACCTTAATCCTAACCCTAACCCTAACCCTAAACCACCCCTAAAAATAACCCTAACCCTAACTCTTCCCCTAACCCTAACTCTAACCCTAATCCTAACACTAACGCTAACCATAACCATAACCCTAACCCTAACCCAAACACAAACTTCAACCCTAAACCTAACCAAAACCCTAACCCTAACCCTAACCCTAACCATAACCCTGACCCTAACCCAAATCCTAACCCTAAACCTATCCTAACCCTAAACCTAACCCTAACCCTAACCCTAACCCTAACGCTAAACCATACCCTAACCCTAACCTGAACCCTAACCCAAACCCAAAACCTAACCTTAATCCTAACCCTAAACCTAACACAAACCCTAATCCTAACCCTAACCCTAACCCTAACCCTAACCCTAACCCTAACATAAACCCAAGCACTAACCCTATCCCTAACCCTAACCCAAGACCTAAAACTAACCGTAACCCTAACCCGAACCCAAACCTAAACCCTAACACAAACCCTAACCCTAACCCTAAACCAAACCTAAACGCTAACCCTAAACCTAACCCTAACCCTAACCTAAACTCTATCACTAACCCTAACACTAACCCTACCCCAAACCAATCCTAACCCTAACCCTAACCCTAACCCTAAACCAACCTCTCACAGTAACCTTAACCTAACCCTAACCCCAAACCTAACCCTTACCCTATCCGTAATATTAACCCTAACGCAAATCAAACCCTAACCCTAACCCTAACCCTAACCCAAAACCTAAACCTAAACCTAACCCTAATACTAAACCTAACCCTAACCCTAACCCTAAACCTAATCCTAACCCCAACCCTAACATTAAACCTAACCTTAAACGAAACCCTAACCCTAACCCTAACACTAACCCTGACCCTAATCCATACCCTAACCCTAACCCTAACCCTAACCCTAACTCAAACCCAAACCCTAACCCTAACCGTAACCCTAAACCTAACACAAAACCTAAGCCTAAACCTAACCCTGCCCTAAACCCTAATGGTAACACTAACCCTAACCCTATCCCTATTGCCTAGCCCTAACCCTAACTCTAACCCTAACTCTAACCCTAACTCTAACCCTAAGCCAAACCTTAACCCTAACTCTAACCCTAACCCTAAACCTAACCCTAACACTAACCCAAACACTAACCCTAAACCTAACCCTAACCCTAACTCAAACAGTAACCCTAAACATAAACCTAACCGTATCCCTAACACAAACCCTAACCCTAACCCTAACCCTAAACCTAATCCTACCCTAAACCCTAACCATAACACTAATCGTAACCCTAACCCAAACCCTAACCCTAAGCCTAACCCTAACCCTAAACTTAACCCTAACCCAAACCCTAACCCAAACCCTAACCCTAACCTTAAACCTAACCCAAACCCTAACCCGATCCTTACTCTAACCCAAACCCAAACCCTAAACCTAACCCAAACCCTAACCCTAAACCTAAACCTAAACCTAACCCAAACCCAAACCGTAAACCTAACCCTAACCCAAACCCTTACCCGATTCCTTAATCTAACGCTAACCCTAACCCTAACCCTAACCCTAAAGCAAACCTAAACCCTAACCCTAACCCTAACCCTAACCCTAACCCTAACCCTAATCCTAAACCTAACCCTTACATTAACACTAATCCTAACCCTAGCCCTAACCCTAAAACTAACGCTAAACCAAACCCCAACTCTAAACCTTACTCTAACGCAAACCTAAAACTTAACCCTAACCTTAATCCTAACCCTAACCCTAAACCACCCCTAACCCTAATCCTAACCCTAAAACTTCCCCTAACCCTAACACTAACCCTAAACCAAACCAAACCGAAACTATAACCCTAAACCTAACCCTAACACTAACCCAAACCATAAACCAAACACAAACCCTAACCATAACACTAAAACTAACCCTAACCAAATCCTAACCCTAACCCTAACCCTAACCCAAACCCTAAACCTAAACGTAACCTAACCCAAACCCTAACCCGATCACTTGCTCTAACCCAAACCCAAACCCTAACCCTAACCCTAAACCTAAACCTAACCTAAACACAAACCCTAACCCTAACCCTAACCCTAACCCTAACATAAACCCAAGCACTAACCCTATCCCTAAACCTAACCCAAGACCTAAAACTAACCGTAACCCTAACCCTAACCCAAACCTAAACCCTAACACAAACCCTAACCCTAACCCTAAACCAAATCTAAACGCTAACCCTAAACCTAACCCTAACCCTAAGCTAAACTCTATCACTAACCCTAACACTAACCCTACCCCAAACCAATCCTAACCCTAACCGTAACCCTAACCCTAAACCAACCTCTCACAGTAACCTTAACCTAACCCTAACCCCAAACCTAACCCTTACCCTATCCGTAATATTAACCCTAACGCAAATCAAACCCTAACCCTAACCCTAACCCTAACCCAAAACCTAAACCTAAACCTAACCCTAATACTAAACCTAACCCTAACCCTAACCCTAAACCTAATCCTAACCCCAACCCTAACCCTAAACCTAACCTTAAACGAAACCCCAACCCTAACCCTAACACTAACCCTGACCCTAAACCAAACCCTAACCCTAACCCTAACCCTAACCCTAACCCTAACTCAAACCCAAATCCTAACCCTAACCGTAACCCTAAACCTAACACAAATCCTGAGCCTAAACCTAACCCTACCCTAAACCCTAATGGTAACACTAACCCTAACCCTATCCCTATTGCCTAGCCCTAACCCTAACTCTAACCCTAACTCTAACCCTAACTCTAACCCTAAGCCAAACCTTAACCCTAACTCTAACACTAACCCTAAACCTAACCCTAACACTAACCCAAACACTAACCCTAAACCTAACCCTAACCCTAACTCAAACAGTAACCCTAAACATAAACCTAACCGTATCCCTAACACAAACCCTAACCCTAACCCTAACCCTAAACCTAATCCTACCCTAAACCCTAACCATAACACTAATCGTAACCCTAACCCAAACCCTAACCCTAAGCCTAACCCTAACCCTAAACTTAACCCTAAACCAAACCCTAACCCAAACCCTAACCCTAACCTTAAACCTAACCCAAACCCTAACCCGATCCCTTACACTAACCCAAACCCAAACCCTAAACCTAACCCAAACCCTAACCCTAAACCTAAACCTAAACCTAACCCAAACCCAAACCGTAAACCTAACCCTAACCCAAACCCTTACCCGATCCCTTAATCTATCGCTAACCCTAACCCTAACCCTAACCCTAAAGCAAACCTAAATCCTAACCCTAACCCTAACCCTAACCCTAACCCTAATCCTAAACCTAACCCCAACTCTAAACCTTACTCTAACGCAAACCTAAAACTTAACCCTAACCTTAATCCTAACCCTAACCCTAAACCAACCCTAACCCTAATCCTAACCCTAAAACTTCCCCTAACCCTAACACTAACCCTAAACCAAACCAAACCGAAACTATAACCCTAAACCTAACCCTAACACTAACCCAAACCATAAACCTAACACAAACCCTAACCATAACACTAAAACTAACCCTAACCAAATCCTAACCCTAACCCTAACCCTAACCCAAACCCTAAACCTAAACGTAACCTAACCCAAACCCTAACCCGATCACTTGCTCTAACCCAAACCCAAACCCTAACCCTAACCCTAAACCTAAACCTAACCTAAACACAAACCCTAACCCTAACCCTAACCCAAACCGTAAACCTAACCTAAACCCAAACCCTAACCCTAAACCTAAACCTAAACCAAACCTAAACCCTAACCCTAACCCTAACCCTTACCCTAATCCTAAACCTAACCCTAACCCTAACCCTAACCCCAACCCTAACCTTAAACCTAACTCTAAACCAAACCTGAACTGTAAACCTAACTCTAAACCAAACCTCAACCTTAACCCTAAACTTAATCCTAAACCTAACCCTAACCCTAACCCTAAAGCAAACCAAAACCCTAACCCTAACCCTAACCCTAACCCAAACCCTAACCCAAACCCTAACCCTAATCCTAAACCTAACCCTAACCCTAACCCTAACCCTAACCCTAACCCCAACCCTAACCCTAAACCTAACCCTAAACCAAACCCGAACTCTAAACCTAACTCTAAACCAAACCTCAACCTTAATCCTAACCTTAATCCTAACCCTAACCCTAACCCTAAACCACCCCTAAAAATAACCCTAACCCTAACTCTTCCCCTAACCCTAATCCTAACACTAACGCTAACCATAACCATAACCCTAACCCTAACCCAAACACAAACTTCAACCCTAAACCTAACCAAAACCCTAACCCTAACCCTAACCCTAACCATAACCCTGACCCTAACCCAAATCCTAACCCTAAACCTAATCCTAACCCTAAACCTAACCCTAACCCTAACCCTAACCCTAACGCTAAACCATACCCTAACCCTAAACCGAACCCTAACCCAAACCCAAAACCTAACCTTAATCCTAACCCTAAACCTAACACAAACCCTAATCCTAACCCTAACACTAACCCTAACCCTAACCCTAACCCTAACATAAACCCAAGCACTAACCCTATCCCTAACCCTAACCCAAGACCTAAAACTAACCGTAACCCTAACCCTAACCCAAACCTAAACCCTAACACAAACCCTAACCCTAACCCTAAACCAAACCTAAACGCTAACCCTAAACCTAACCCTAACCCTAACCTAAACTCTATCACTAACCCTAACACTAACCCTACCCCAAACCAATCCTAACCCTAACCCTAACCCTAACCCTAAACCAACCTCTCACAGTAACCTTAACCTAACCCTAACCCCAAACCTAACCCCTACCCTATCCGTAATATTAACCCTAACGCAAATCAAACCCTAACCCTAACCCTAACCCTAACCCAAAACCTAAACCTAAACCTAACCCTAATACTAAACCTAACCCTAACCCTAACCCTAAACCTAATCCTAACCCCAACCCTAACATTAAACCTAACCTTAAACGAAACCCTAACCCTAACCCTAACACTAACCCTGACCCTAATCCATACCCTAACCCTAACCCTAACCCTAACCCTAACTCAAACCCAAACCCTAACCCTAACCGTAACCCTAAACCTAACACAAACCCTAAGCCTAAACCTAACCCTGCCCTAAACCCTAATGGTAACACTAACCCTAACCCTATCCCTATTGCCTAGCCCTAACCCTAACTCTAACCCTAACTCTAACCCTAACTCTAACCCTAAGCCAAACCTTAACCCTAACTCTAACCCTAACCCTAAACCTAACCCTAACACTAACCCAAACACTAACCCTAAACCTAACCCTAACCCTAACTCAAACAGTAACCCTAAACATAAACCTAACCGTATCCCTAACACAAACCCTAACCCTAACCCTAACCCTAAACCTAATCCTACCCTAAACCCTAACCATAACACTAATCGTAACCCTAACCCAAACCCTAACCCTAAGCCTAACCCTAACCCTAAACTTAACCCTAACCCAAAGCCTAACCCAAACCCTAACCCTAACCTTAAACCTAACCCAAACCCTAACCCGATCCCTTACTCTAACCCAAACCCAAACCCTAAACCTAACCCAAACCCTAACCCTAAACCTAAACCTAAACCTAACCCAAACCCAAACCGTAAACCTAACCCTAACCCAAACCCTTACCCGATTCCTTAATCTAACGCTAACCCTAACCCTAACCCTAACCCTAAAGCAAACCTAAACCCTAACCCTAACACTAACCCTAACCCTAACCCTAACCCTAATCCTAAACCTAACCCTAACACTAACTCTAATCCTAACCCCAACCCTAACCCTAAACCTAACGCTAAACCAAACCCCAACTCTAAACCTTACTCTAACGCAAACCTAAAACTTAACCCTAACCTTAATCCTAACCCTAACCCTAAACCACCCCTAACCCTAATCCTAACCCTAAAACTTCCCCTAACCCTAACACTAACCCTAAACCAAACCAAACCGAAACTATAACCCTAAACCTAACCCTAACACTAACCCAAACCATAAACCTAACACAAACCCTAACCATAACACTAAAACTAACCCTAACCAAATCCTAACCCTAACCCTAACCCTAACCCAAACCCTAAACCTAAACGTAACCTAACCCAAACCCTAACCCAATCACTTGCTCTAACCCAAACTCAAACCCTAACCCTAACCCTAAACCTAAACCTAACCTAAACCCAAACCTTAACCCTAAACCTAACCCTAAACCAAACCTAAACCCTAACCCTAACCCTAACCCTAACCCTAATCCTAAACCTAACCCTAACCCTAACCCTAACCCTAACCCCAACCCTAACCCTAAACCTAACTCTAAACCAAACCCGAACTGTAAACCTAACTCTAAACCAAACCTCAACCTTAACCCTAAACTTAATCCTAAACCTAACCCTAACCCTAACCCTAACACTAACCCTAATCATAACACTAACACTAACGCTAACCATAACACAAACACTAACCCTAACCCAAACCCAAACTTCAACCCTAACCCTAACCAAAACCCTAACTCTAACCCTAACCCTAACCCAAACCCTAACCCAAACCCTAACCCTAATCCTAAACCTAACCCTAACCCTAACCCTAACCCTAACCCCAACCCTAACCCTAAACCTAACCCTAAACCAAACCCGAACTCTAAACCTAACTCTAAACCAAACCTCAACCTTAATCCTAACCTTAATCCTAACCCTAACCCTAACCCTAAACCACCCCTAAAAATAACCCTAACCCTAACTCTTCCCCTAACCCTAACTCTAACCCTAATCCTAACACTAACGCTAACCATAACCATAACCCTAACCCTAACCCAAACACAAACTTCAACCCTAAACCTAACCAAAACCCTAACCATAACCCTAACCCTAACCATAACCCTGACCCTAACCCAAATCCTAACCCTAAACCTATCCTAACCATAAACCTAACCCTAACCCTAACCCTAACCCTAACGCTAAACCATACCCTAACCCTAACCTGAACCCTAACCCAAACCCAAAACCTAACCTTAATCCTAACCCTAAACCTAACACAAACCCTAATCCTAAACCTAACCCTAACCCTAACCCTAACCCTAACATAAACCCAAGCACTAACCCTATCCCTAACCCTAACCCAAGACCTAAAACTAACCGTAACCCTAACCCTAACCCAAACCTAAACCCTAACACAAACCCTAACCCTAACCCTAAACCAAACCTAAACGCTAACCCTAAACCTAACCCTAACCCTAACCTAAACTCTATCACTAACCCTAACACTAACCCTACCCCAAACCAATCCTAACCCTAAACCTAACCCTAACCCTAAACCAACCTCTCACAGTAACCTTAACCTAACCCTAACCCCAAACCTAACCCTTACCCTATCCGTAATATTAACCCTAACGCAAATCAAACCCTAACCCTAACCCTAACCCTAACCCAAAACCTAAACCTAAACCTAACCCTAATACTAAACCTAACCCTAACCCTAACCCTAAACCTAATCCTAACCCCAACCCTAACATTAAACCTAACCTTAAACGAAACCCTAACCCTAACCCTAACACTAACCCTGACCCTAACCCTAACCCTAACCCTAACTCAAACCCAAACCCTAACCCTAACCGTAACCCTATACCTAACACAAACCCTAAGCCTAAACCTAACCCTACCCTAAACCCTAATGGTAACACTAACCCTAACCCTATCCCTATTGCCTAGCCCTAACCCTAACTCTAACCCTTACTCTAACCCTAACTCTAACCCTAAGCCAAACCTTAACCCTAACTCTAACCCTAACCCTAAACCTAACCCTAACACTAACCCAAACACTGACCCTAAACCTAACCCTAACCCTAACTCAAACAGTAACCCTAAACATAAACCTAACTGTATCCCTAACACAAACCCTAACCCTAACCCTAACCCTAAACCTAATCCTACCCTAAACCCTAACCATAACACTAATCGTAACCCTAACCCAAACCCTAACCCTAAGCCTAACCCTAACCCTAAACTTAACCCTAACCCAAACCCTAACCCAAACCCTAACCCTAACCTTAAACCTAACCCAAACCCTAACCCGATCCCTTACTCTAACCCAAACCCAAACCCTAAACCTAACCCAAACCCTAACCCTAAACCTAAACCTAAACCTAAACCTAACCCAAACCCAAACCCTAACCCTAAACCTAACCCAAACCCTTACCCGATCCCTTAATCTAACGCTAACCCTAACCCTAACCCTAACCCTAAAGCAAACCTAAAACCTAACCCTAACCCTAACCCTAACCCTAACCCTAATCCTAAACCTAACCCTAACACTAACTCTAATCCTAACCCCAACCCTAACCCTAAACCTAACGATAAACCAAACCCCAACTCTAAACCTTACTTTAACGCAAACCTAAAACTTAACCCTAACCTTAATCCTAACCCTAACCCTAAACCACCCCTAACCCTAATCCTAACCCTAAAACTTCCCCTAACCCTAACACTAACCCTAAACCAAACCAAACCGAAACTATAACCCTAAACCTAACCCTAACACTAACCCAAACCCTAAACCTAACACAAACCCTAACCATAACACTAAAACTAACCCTAACCAAATCCTAACCCTAACCCTAACCCTAACCCAAACCCTAAACCTAAACGTAACCTAACCCAAACCCTAACCCGATCACTTGCTCTAACCCAAACCCAAACCCTAACCCTAACCCTAAACCTAAACACAAACCCTAACCCTAACCCTAACCCAAACCGTAAACCTAACCTAAACCCAAACCCTAACCCTAAAACTAACCCTAAACCAAACCTAAACCCTAACCCTAACCCTATGCCTAACCCTAACCCTAATCCTAACCCTAAACCTAACTCTAAACCAAACCCGAACTGTAACCTAACGCTAAACCAAACCTCAACCTTAACCCTAAACTTAATCCTAAACCTAACCCTAACCCTAACCCTAACACTAAACATAATCATAACACTAACACTAACGCTAACCATAACACTAACACTAACCCTAACCCAAACCCAAACTTCAACCCTAACCCTAAACAAAACCCTAACCCTAACCCTAACCCTAACCCAAACCCTAAACCAAACCCTAACCCTAATCCTAAACCTAACCCTAACCCTAACCCTAACCCTAACCCCAACCCTAACCCTAAACCTAACCCTAAACCAAACCCGAACTCTAAACCTAACTCTAAACCAAACCTCAACCTTAAACCTATCCTTAATCCTAACCGTAACCCTAACCCTAAACCACCCCTAACAATAACCCTAACCCTAAATCTTCCCCTAACCCTAACTCTAACCCTAATCCTAACACTAACACTAACGCTAACCATAACACTAACCCTAACCCTAACCCAAACCTGAACTTCAACCCTAACCCTAACCAAAACCCTAACCCTAACCCTAACCCTAACCCAAACCCAAACCCTAATCCTAACACTAACACTAACGCTAACCCTAAACCTAACCCTAACCCTAAGCCAAACCAAAACCTACCCCTATCCTTAAACCTAACACTAACCCAAGCCCAAACACTAATCCTAACCCTAACCCTAACCCTAAAACCTAACCCTAACCCTAACCTTAACCCTAACCCAAATCCAAACCCTAATCCTAACATTAACACTAAATCTAACCCTAACCCTAACCCTAACCCTAAACCAAACCAAAACCTACTCCTATCCCTAAACCTAACACTAACCCAAGCCAAAACTCTAATCCTAACCCAAACCCTAAAACCTAACCCTAACCCTAACCTTAACCCTAACCCAAACCCTAACCCAAACTGAAACCCTAACCCTAACCCTAACCCTAAACCAAACACAAACCCTAAACCTAAACCTAAGCCTACCCTAAACCCTATCCGTAACACTAACCCTAACCCTATCCCTATCGCCTAGCCCTAACCCTAACTCTAACCCTAACTCTAACCCTAAGCCAAACCCTAACCCTAACTCTAACCCTAACCCTAAACCTAATCCTAACCCAAACCCAAACACTAAACCTAACCCTAACCCTAACTCAAACCGTAACCCTAACCATAAAACTAACTGTATCTCTAACCTTAACCCTAACCCAAACCCTAACCCAAACCCTAGCCCTTACCCCAACCCTAACCCGAACCCTAACACTAAGCCTATCCCAAACTCTAAACCTAACCTAAACCCAAGCCCTAACTCTAACCCTAAGCCTAACCCAAGCCCTAAAACAAACCCTCACCCTAATCCTAACCCAAACCTGAACCCTAACCCAAACCCAAACCCTAACACTAACCTAAACCCTATCCCTAACCCTAACACTAACCCAAACCCTAACACTAACCGAAACAGAAACCCTAAACCTAACACTAAACCTAACCCTAACACTAACCCTAACCCAAGCCCAAACACTAACCCCAACCCTAACCCTAACCCTATCGCTATCGCCTAGCCCTAACCCTAACCCTCACCATAAGCCAAACCCTAACCCAAACACTAACCCTAACCTAACCCTAACTCTAACCCTAACCCTAAACCTAACCCTAACCCAAGCCCAAACACTAACCCCAAAAATAACCCGTACCCTATCCATAACATTAACCCTAACACAAATCAAACCCTAACCCTAACCCTAACCCTAACCCTAAAACTAACCCAAACCCTAATCCTAACACTAACCCTATCCCTAACCCTAACCCTAACCTTAACACAAACCCTAACCCTAACCCTTACCCTAACCCTAACCGTATCCTAAACCCTAACACTAATCCAAACCCTAACCCTAACCCTAACCCTAACCGAAACCCAAACCCTAATCCTAACACTAAACCTAACCCTAATCCTAATCCTAACACTAACGGTAACCGAAGCCCAAACCCTAAACCGAGCCTTAACCCTAACCCTATCCCTATCGCCTAGCTCTAACCCCAACCCTAACCCTAAGCCAAACCCAAACCATAACTCTAACACTAACCCTAAACGTAACCCTAACCCAAGCCCAAACACTAACCCTAAATCTAACCCTAACCCTAACCCAAACCCTAACCCAAATCCTAACTCAAATCCTAACCGTAACACTAAGCCTAACCCTAACCCTAACCCAAACCCTAACCCTCACCCTAACCCTAAACCCTAACCCTAACGCTAACCTTAACCCTAATCCAAACCCTAACGCAAACCCTAACCGTAACTCTAAACCTAACCCAAACCCTAACCCTATAACTTACTCTAACCCAAACCCAAACCCTAACCCTAACCCTAACCCTAAATCTAAACCTAACCCAAACCCAAACCCTAACCCTAAGCCTAACCCAAACCATAAACCTAACCTAAACCCAAGCCCTAACCCTAACCCTAAACCTAACCCAAGCCCTAAAATTAACCGTAAACCTAACCCTAACCCTGATCCATACCCTAAACCTAACACTAACCCTAAACCAAACCAAACAATAACCCTAAGTCTAAACCTAACCCTAACCCTAATTCAAACCCTACCCCTAACACTTACCCCAACCCTAGCCCTAAGCCTAACCCTAACCCAAACCCACACGCTAAACCTAACCCGAACCCTAAACCTAACCCTTACAAAAGCCCAAACCCTACCCCTTACCCTAACCCTAACCCTAAGCCTAACCCTAACCCAAACCCACACCCTAACCCTAACACTAACACTAACCACAACCCTAACCCTAACCCTAACTCAAACCTAAACCCTAACACTAACCCTAACCCAAACCCTAACCCTAACTCTAACCCTAATCCTAACGCTAAAAATAACCATAACCCTAACCCAAACCCTAACCCTAACCCTAACCATAACCCTGACCCTAACACAAATCCTAACCCTAAACCTAACCCTAACCCTAACCCTAACCCTAACCCTAAGCCTAACCCAAGCCCTAAAACAACCCTAACCCTAATCCTAACCCAAACCTGAACCCTAACCCAAACCCAAACTCTAACAGTAACCTAAACCCTATCCCTAACCCTAACACTAACCCAAACCCTAACCCTAACCGAAACCCAAACCCTAATCCTAACACTAAACCTAACCCTAACACTAACCCTAACCCAAGCCCAAACACTAACCCCAACCCTAACCCTAACCCTATCTCTATCGCCTAGCCCTAACCCTAAACCTAACCATAACCCAAACCCTAACCCAAACACTAACCCTAACCCTAACCCTAACTCTAACCCTAACCCTAAACCTAACCCTAACCCAAGCCCAAACACTAACCCCAAAAATAACCCTTACCCTATCGATAACATTAACCCTAACACAAACCAAACCCAAGCCCTAACCCTAACCCTAACCCTAACCCTAACCCTAACCCTAACCCTTACCCTAACCTTAACACTAACCCTAACCCAAACCCTAACCCTAACCCTAACACTAACCCTGACTCTAACCCAAATCCTAACCCTAAACCTTACCCTAAACCTAACCCTAACCCTAACGCTAAACCAAACCCTAACCCTAACCCTAACTCTAACCCAAACCCAAACCTAAACTTAATCCTAACCCTAAACCTATCACAAACCCTAATCCTAACACTAACCCTAACCCTAACCCTAACCCTAAACCTAACCTAAACCAAAGCACTAAGCCTAACCCTAACCCTAACCCAAGCCCTAAAACTAACCCTAACCCTAACCCTAACCCAAACCTAAATCCTAACACAAACCCTAACCCTAACCCTAAACCAAACCTAAACCTTAACCCTAACCCTAACCCTAAACCAAACCTAAACTGTATCACTAACCCTAACACTAACCCTACCCCAAACCAATCCGTAACACTAACCCTAACCCTAACCCTAAACCAACCTCTCACAGTAACCTTAACCTAACCCTAACCCCAACCCTAACCCTAAACCTAACCTTAAACGAAACCCTAACCCTAGCCCTAACCCTAACACTAACCCTGACCCTAACCCAAATCCAAACCCTAAACCTAACCCTAACCCAAACCCTAACCCTAACCCAAACCCAAACCCTAACCCTAACCCTAACCCAAACACTAACCCTAAACCAAAATCTAAACCGAACCCAAACCCAAACCCTAATCCTAACCCTAACCCAAACCCTTACCCGATCCCTTAATCTAACCATAACCCTAACCCTAACCCTAACCCTAAACCTAAACCTAACACTAATCTTACCCCAAACCAATCCCTAACACTAACCCTAACCCTAACCCTAAACCAAATCTAAACCCTAACCCTAACCCTAACCCTAACCCTAACCCTAACCCTAATCCTAAACCTAACCATAACACTAACTCTAATCCTAACCCCAACCCTAACCCTAAACCTAACGCTAAACCAAACCCCAACTCTAAACCTAACTCTAACCCAAACCTAAAACTTAACCCCAACCTTAATCCTAACCCTAACACTAACCCTAAACCACCCCTAACCCTAATCCTAACCCTAACCCTTCCCATAACCCTAACACTAACCCTAAACCAAACCAAACCGTAACTATAACCCTAAAGCTAACCCTAACCCTAACCCAAACCCTAAACCTAACACAAACCCTAACCATAACACTAACCCTAACCCTAAACCAAACCCTAACCCTAACCCTAACCCTAGCCCAAACCCTAAACCTAAACGTAAACCTAACCCAAACCCTAACTCGATCACTTGCTCTAACCCAAACCCAAACCCTAACTCTAACCCTAAACCTAAACCTAACCTAAACACAAACCCTAACCCTGACCCTAACCCAAACCGTAAACGTAACCTAAACCCAAGCACTAACACTTAACCTAACCCTAACCCAAGCCCTAAAACTAACCCTAACCCTAACCCTAACCCAAACCTAAACCCTAACCCAAACCCTAACCCTAAACCTAACCCTAAACCAAACCTAAACATTAACCCTAACCCTAACCCTAACCCTAACCCTAACCCTAATCCTAAACCTAACCCTAACAATAACCCTAACCCCAACCCTAACCCTAAACCTAACCCTAAACCAAACCCGAACTCTAAACCTAACTCTAAACCAAACCCCACCCTTAACCCTAACCTTAATCCTAACCCTAACCCTAACGCTAAACCACCGCTAACGCTAACCCTAACGCTAAGTCTTCGCCTAACCCTAACACTAAGCCTAATCCTAACGCTAACATTAACGCTAACCCTAACCATAACCCTAACCCTAACCCAAACCCAAACTTCAACCTTAACCCTAACCAAAACCCTAACCCTAACCCTAACCTTAACCCAAACCCAAACCCTAATCCTAACACTAACACTAACGCTAACCCTAACCCTAACCCTAACCCTAAGCCAAACCAAAACCTACTCCTATCCCTAAACCTAACACTAACCAAAGCCCAAACACTAATCCTAACCCTAACCCTAACCCTAAAACCTAACCCTAACCCTAACCTTAACCCTAACCCAAATCCAAACCCTAATCCTAACACTAACACTAACCCTAACCCTAACCCTAACCCTAACCCTAAGCCAAACCAAAACCTACTCCTATCCCTAAACCTAACACTAACCCAAGCCAAAACTCTAATCCTAACCCTAACCCTAAAACCTAACCCTAACCCTAACCTTAACCCTAACCCAAACCCTAACCCATACCGAAACTCTAACCCTAACCCTAACCCTAAACCTAACACAAACCCTAAACCTAAACCTAACCCTACCCTAAACCCTAACCGTAACACTAACCCTAACCCTATTCCTATCGCCTAGCCCTAACCCTAACTCTAACCCTAACTCTAACCCTAAGCCAAACCCTAACCCTAACTCTAACCCTAACCCTAAACCTAACCCTAACCCAAACCCAAACACTAAACCTAACCCTAACCCTAACTCAAACCGTAACCCTAACCATAAACCTAACTGTATCTCTAATCTTAACCCTAACCCAAACCCTAACCCAAACCCTAGCCCTAACCCAAACCCTAACCCTAACCCTAACACTAACCCTGACTCTAACCCAAATCCTAACCCTAAACCTTACCCTAAACCTAACACTAACCCTAACGCTAAACCAAACCCTAACCCTAACCCTAACTCTAACCCAAACCCAAACCAAAACTTAATCCTAACCCTAAACCTATCACAAACCCTAATCCGAACACTAAACCTAATCCTAACCCTAACCCTAACCCTAACCCTAACCCTAACCCTAACCCTAAGCCTAACCCAAGCCCTAAAACAAACCCTAACCCTAATCCTAACCCAAACCTGAACCCTAACCCAAAACCAAACCCTAACAGTAACCTAAACCCTATCCCTAACCCTAACACTAACCTAAACCCTAACCCTAACCGAAACCCAAACCCTAATCCTAACACTAAACCTAACCCTAACACTAACCCTAACCCAAGCCCAAACACTAACCCCAACCCTAACCCTAACCCTATCTCTATCGCCTAGCCCTAACCCTAACCCTAACCATAACCCAAACCCTAACCCAAACACTAACCCTAACCCTAACCCTAACTCTAACCCTAACCCTAAACCTAACCCTAACCCAAGCCCAAACACTAACCCCAAAAATAAACCTTACCCTATCGATAACATTAACCCTAACACAAACCAAACCCAAGCCCTAACCCTAACCCTAACCCAAGCCCTAAAACTAACCCTAACCCTAACCCTAACCCTAACCCTAACCCTAACCCTTACCCTAACCCTAACACTAAACCTAACCCAAACCCTAACCATAACCCTAACACTAACCCTGACTCTAACCCAAATCCTAACCCTAAACCTTACCCTAAACCTAACCCTAACCCTAACGCTAAACCAAACCCTAACCCTAACCCTAACTCTAACCCAAACCCAAACCTAAACTTAATCCTAACCCTAAACCTATCACAAAGCCTAATCCTAACACTAACCCTAAGCCTAACCCTAACCCTAATCCTAAACCTAACCCTAACAATAACCCTAACCCCAACCCTAACCCTAAACCTAACCCTAAACCAAACCCGAACTCTAAACCTAACTCTAAACCAAACCTCAACCTTAACCCTAACCTTAATCCTAACCCTAACCCTAACGCTAAACCACCCCTAACACTAACCCTAACCCTAACTCTTCCCCTAACCCTAACACTAACCCTAATCCTAACACTAACATTAACGCTAACCCTAACCATAACCCTAACCCTAACCCAAACCCAAACTTCAACCTTAACCCTAACCAAAACCCTAACCCTAACCCTAACCCTAACCCTAACCCTAACCCTAACCCAAACCCTAATCCTAACACTGACACTAACGCTAACCCTAACCCTAACCCTAACCCTAAGCCAAAGCAAAACCTACTCCTATCCCTAAACCTAACCCTAACCGAAGCCCAAACCCTAATCCTAACCCTAACCCTAATCCTAAAACCTAACCCTAACACTAACCATAACCCTGACCCTAAACCAAATACTAACCCTAACCCTAACCCTAACCCTAACCCTAACCCTAACCCTAATCCTAACCCTAAAAATAAGCATAACCCTAACCCAAACCCTAACCCTAACCCTAACCATAACCCTGACCCTAACCCAAATCCTAACCCTAAACCTAACCCTAACCCTAATCCTAACCCTAACAATAACCCTAATCCTAAACCTAACCCTAACCCTAACCCTAACCCTAACACCAACCCTAACCCTAAACCTAACCCTAAACCAAACCAGAACTCTAAACCTAACTCTAAACCAAACCTCAACCTTAACCGTAACATTAATCCTAACCCTAACCCTAAGCCTAAACCACCCCTAACACTAACCCTAACCCTAACCCTTCCCCTAACCCTAACACTAACCCTAATCCTAACACTAACACTAACGCTAACCATAACCCTAACCCTAACCCTAACCCAAACCCAAACTTCAACCCTAACCCTAACCAAAACCCTAACCCTAACCCTAACCCTAACCCTAACCCTAACCCAAACCCTAATCCTAACACTAACACTAACGCTAACCCTAACCCTAACCCTAACCCTAAGCCAAACCAAAACCTACTCCTATCCCTAAACCTAACCCTAACCCAAGCCCAAACACTAATCCTAACCCTAACCTTAACCCTAAAACCTAACCCTAACCCTAACCTTAACCCTAACCCAAACCCTAACCCAAACCCTATCCCTAACCCTAACGCTAACCCGAACCCTAACACTAAGCCTATCCCAAACTGTAAACACAACCTAAACCCAAGCCCTAACTCTCACCCTAAGCCTAACCCAAGCCCTAAAACAAACCCTAACCCTAATCCTAATCCAAACCTGAACCCTAACCCAAACCCAAACCCTAACAGTAACCTAAACCCTATCCCTAACCCTAACACTAACCCAAACCCTTACCCTAACCGAAACCCAAACCCTAATCCTAACACTAAACCTAACCCTAACACTAACCCTAACCCAAGCCCAAACACTAACCCCAACCCTAACCCTAACCCTATCTCTATCGCCTAGCCCTAACCCTAACCCTAACCATAACCCAAACCCTAACCCAAACACTAATCCTAACCCTAAACCTAACTCTAACCCTAACCCTAAACCTAACCCTAACCCAAGCCCAAACACTAACCCCCAAAATAACCCTTACCCTATCGATAACATTAACCCTAACACAAAACAAACCCAAGCCGTAACCCTAACCCTAACCCAAGCCCTAAAACTAACCCTAACCCTAACCCTAACCCTAACCCTAACCCTAACCCTTACCCTAACCCTAACACTAACCCTAAACCAAACCAAAGCCTAACCCTAAGCCTAAACCTAACCCTAACCCTAATTCAAAACCTAACCCTAACACTTACCCTAAACGTAGCCCTAAGCCTAACCCTAACACAAACCCGCACACTAAACCTAACCCAAACCCTAAACCTAACCCGAACCCTAAACCTAACCCTAAATGAAACCGTAACCCTAACCCTAACCCGAACCCTAACCCTTACCCAAGCCCTAACGCTAACCCTTACCCTAACCCTAACCGTAAGCCTAAACCTAACCCAAACCCTAACCCTAACACTAACACTAACCCCAACCGTAACCCTAACCCTAACCCTAACCCTAACTCAAACCTAAAACCTAACACTAACCCTAAAACAAACCCTAACCCTAACACTAATCCTAATTCTAACCCTAACCATAACCATAACCCTAACCCAAACCCTAACCCTAACCCTAACACTAACCCTGACTCTAACCCAAATCCTAACCCTAAACCTTTCCCTAAACCTAACCCTAACCCTAACGCTAAACCAAACCCTAACCCTAACCTAAGCCTTAATCCAAACCCAAACCTAAACTTAATCCTAACCCTAAACCTATCACAAACCCTAATCCGAACACTAAACCTAACCCTAACCCTAACCCTAACCCTAACCCTAACCCTAACCCTAACCCTAACCCTAAGCCTAACCCAAGCCCTAAAACAAACCCTAACCCTAATCCTAACCCAAACCTGAACCCTAACCCAAACCCAAACTCTAACAGTAACCTAAACCCTATCCCTAACCCTAACACTAACCCAAACCCTAACCCTAACCGAAACCCAAACCCTAATCCTAACACTAAACCTAACCCTAACACTAACCCTAACCCAAGCCCAAACACTAACCCCAACCCTAACCCTAACCCTATCTCTATCGCCTAGCCCTAACCCTAACCCTAACCATAACCCAAACCCTAACCCAAACACTAACCCTAACCCTAACCCTAACTCTAACCCTAACCCTAAACCTAACCCTAACCCAAGCCCAAACACTAACCCCAAAATAACCCTTACCCTATCTATAACATTAACCCTAACACAAACCAAACCCAAGCCCTAACCCTAACCCTAACCCAAGCCCTAAAACTAACCCTAACCCTAACCCTAACCCTAACCCTAACCCTAAACCTAACCCTTACCCTAACCCTAACACTAACCCTAACCCAAACCCTAACCCTAACCCTAACACTAACCCTGACTCTAACCCAAATCCTAACCCTAAACCTTACCCTAAACCTAACCCTAACCCTAACGCTAAACCAAACCCTAACCCTAACCCTAACTCTAACCCAAACCCAAACCTAAACTTAATCCTAACCCTAAACCTATCACAAACCCTAATCCTAACACTAACCCTAAGCCTAACCCTTACCCTAATCCTATACCTATCCCCAACAATAACCCTAACCCCAGCCCTAACCCTCAACGTAACCCTAAACCAAACCCGAACTCTAAACCTAACTCTAAACCAAACCTCAACCTTAACCCTAACCTTAATCCTAACCCTAACCCTAACCCTAAACCACCCCTAACACTAACCCTAACCCTAACTCTTCCCCTAACACTAACAATAACCCTAATCCTAACACTAACATTAACGCTAACCCTAACCATAACCCTAACCCTAACCCCAACCCAAACTTCAACCTTAACCCTAACCAAAACCCTAACCCTAACCCTAACCCTAACCCTAACCCTAACCCTATCCCAAACCCTAATCCTAACACTGACACTAACGCTAACCCTAACCCTAACCCTAACCCTAAGCCAAAGCAAAACCTACTCCTATCCCTAAACCTAACCCTAACCGAAGCCCAAACACTAATCCTAACCCTAACCCTAATCCTAAAACCTAACCCTAACACTAACCATAACCCTGACCCTAAACCAAATACTAACCCTAAACCTAACCCTAACCCTAACCCTAACCCTAATCCTAACCCTAAAAATAAGCATAACCCTAACCCAAACCCTAACCCTAACCCTAACCATAACCCTGACCCTAACCCAAATCCTAACCCTAAACCTAACCCTAACCCTAACCCTAACCCTTACAATAACCCTAATCCTAAACCTAACCCTAACCCTAACCCTAACCCTAACACCAACCCTAACCCTAAACCCTAACCCTAAACCAAACCAGAACTCTAAACCTAACTCTAAACCAAACCTCAACCTTAACCCTAACATTAATCCTAACCCTAACCCTAAGCCTAAACCACCCCTAACACTAACCCTAACCCTAACCCTTCCCCTAACACTAACACTAACCCTAATCCTAACACTCACACTAACGCTAACCATAACCCTAACCCTAACCCTAACCCAAACCCAAACTTCAACCCTAACCCTAACCAAAACCCTAACCCTAACACTAACCCTGACTCTAACCCAAATCCTAACCCTAAACCTTACCCTAAACCTAACCCTAACCCTAACGCTAAACCAAACCCTAACCCTAACCCTAACTCTAACCCAAACCCAAACCTAAACTTAATCCTAACCCTAAACCTATCACAAACCCTAATCCGAACACTAAACCTAACCCTAACCCTAACCCTAACCCTAACCCTAACCCTAACCCTAACCCTAACCCTAAGCCTAACCCAAGCCCTAAAACAAACCCTAACCCTAATCCTAACCCAAACCTGAACCCTAACCCAAACCCAAACCCTAACAGTAACCTAAACCCTATCCCTAACCCTAACACTAACCCAAACCCTAACCCTAACCGAAACCCAAACCCTAATCCTAACACTAAACCTAACCCTAACACTAACCCTAACCCAAGCCCAAACACTAACCCCAACCATAACCCTAACCCTATCTCTATCGCCTAGCCCTAACCTTAACCCTAACCATAACCCAAACCCTAACACAAACACTAACCCTAACCCTAACCCTAACTCTAACCCTAACCCTAAACCTAACCCTAACCCAAGCCCAAACACTAACCCCAAAAATAACCCTTACCCTATCGATAACATTAACCCTAACACAAACCAAACCCAAGCCCTAACCCTAACCCTAACCCAAGCCCTAAAACTAACCCTAACCCTAACCCTAACCCTAACCCTAACCCTAACCCTTACCCTAACCCTAACACTAACCCTAACCCAAACCCTAACCCTAACCCTAACACTAACCCTGACTCTAACCCAAATCCTAACCCTAAACCTTACCCTAAACCTAACCCTAACCCTAACGCTAAACCAAACCCTAACCCTAACCCTAACTCTAACCCAAACCCAAACCTAAACTTAATCCTAACCCTAAACCTATCACAAACCCTAATCCTAACACTAACCCTAAGCCTAACCCTAACCCTAATCCTAAACCTAACCCTAACAATAACCCTAACCCCAGCCCTAACCCTAAACCTAACCCTAAACCAAACCCGAACTCTAAACCTAACTCTAAACCAAATCTCAACCTTAACCCTAACCTTAATCCTAACCCTAACGCTAACCCTAAACCACCCCTAACACTAACCCTAACCCTAACTCTTCCCCTAACCCTAACACTAACCCTAATCCTAACACTAACATTAACGCTAACCCTAACCATAACCCTAACCCTAACCCAAACCCAAACTTCAACCTTAACCCTAACCAAAACCCTAACCCTAACCCTAACCCTAACCCTAACCCTAACCCAAACCCTAATCCTAACACTGACACTAACGCTAACCCTAACCCTAACCCTAACCCTAAGCCAAAGCAAAACCTACTCCTATCCCTAAACCTAACCCTAACCGAAGCCCAAACCCTAATCCTAACCCTAACCCTAATCCTAAAACCTAACCCTAACACTAACCATAACCCTGACCCTAAACCAAATCCTAACCCTAACCCTAACCCTAACCCTAACCCTAATCCTAACCCTAAAAATAAGCATAACCCTAACCCAAACCCTAACCCTAACCCTAACCATAACCCTGACCCTAACCCAAATCCTAACCCTAAACCTAACCCTAACCCTAACCCTAACCCTAACAATAACCCTAATCCTAAACCTAACCCTAACCCTAACCCTAACCCTAACAACAACCCTAACCCTAAACCTAATCCTAAACCAAACCAGAACTCTAAACCTAACTCTAAACCAAACCTCAACCTTAACCCTAACATTAATCCTAACCCTAACCCTAAGCCTAAAACCACCCCTAACACTAACCCTAATCCTAACCCTTCCCCTAACCCTAACACTAACCCTAATCCTAACACTAACACTAACGCTAACCCTAACCCTAACCCTAACCCTAACCCAAACCCAAACTTCAACCCTAACCCTAACCAAAACCCTAACCCTAACCCTAACCCTAACCCTAACCCAAACCCTAATCCTAACACTAACACTAACGCTAACCCTAACCCTAACCCTAACCCTAAGCCAAACAAAACCTACTCCTATCCCTAAACCTAACCCTTACCCAAGCCCAAACACTAATCCTAACCCTAACCTTAACCCTAAAACCTAACCCTAACCCTAACCTTAACCCTAACCCAAACCCTAACCCAAACCATATCCCTAACACTAACGCTAACCCGAACCCTAACACTAAGCCTATCCCAAACTGTAAACATAACCTAAACCCAAGCCCTAACTCTAACCCTAAGCCTAACCCAAGCCCTAAAACAAACCCTAACCCTAATCCTAACCCAAACCTGAACCCTAACCCAAACCCAAACCCTAACAGTAACCTAAACCCTATCCCTAACCCTAACACTAACCCAAACCCTAACCCTAACCGATACCCAAACCCTAATCCTAACACTAAACCTAACCCTAACACTAACCCTAACCCAAGCCCAAACACTAACCCCAACCCTAACCCTAACCCTATCTCTATCGCCTAGCCCTAACCCTAACCCTAACCATAACCCAAACCCTAACCCAAACACTAACCCTAACCCTAACCCTAACTCTAACCCTAACCCTAAACCTAACCCTAACCCAAGCCCAAACACTAACCCCAAAAATAACCCTTACCCTATCGATAACATTAACCCTAACACAAACCAAACCCAAGCCCTAACCCTAACCCTAACCCAAGCCCTAAAACTAACCCTAACCCTAACCCTAACCCTAACCCTAACCCTAACCCTAACCCTTACCCTAACCCTAACACTAACCCTAACCCAAACCCTAACCCTAACCCTAACACTAACCCTGACTCTAACCCAAATCCTAACCCTAAACCTTACCCTAAACCTAACCCTAACCCTAACGCTAAACCAAACCCTAACCCTAACCCTAACTCTAACCCAAACCCAAACCTAAACTTAATCCTAACCCTAAACCTATCACAAACCCTAATCCTAACACTAACCCTAAGCCTAACCCTAACCCTAATCCTAAACCTAACCCTAACAATAACCCTAACCCCAACCCTAACCCTAAACCTAA
>CM069537.1:1212500-1225000 GCA_035773235.1 Eospalax fontanierii
AACCCTAACCCTAAACCTAACCCTAACCCAAACCCAAACACTAAACCTAACCCTAACCCTAACTCAAACCGTAACCCTAACCATAAACCTAACTGTATCTCTAATCTTAACCCTAACCCAAACCCTAACCCAAACCCTAGCCCTAACCCAAACCCTAACCCTAACCCTAACACTAACCCTGACTCTAACCCAAATCCTAACCCTAAACCTTACCCTAAACCTAACACTAACCCTAACGCTAAACCAAACCCTAACCCTAACCCTAACTCTAACCCAAACCCAAACCTAAACTTAATCCTAACCCTAAACCTATCACAAACCCTAATCCGAACACTAAACCTAATCCTAACCCTAACCCTAAGCCTAACACTAACCCTAACCCTAACCCTAAGCCTAACCCAAGCCCTAAAACAAACCCTAACCCTAATCCTAACCCAAACCTGAACCCTAACCCAAAACCAAACCCTAACAGTAACCTAAACCCTATCCCTAACCCTAACACTAACCCAAACCCTAACCCTAACCGAAACCCAAACCCTAATCCTAACACTAAACCTAAACCTAACACTAACCCTAACCCAAGCCCAAACACTAACCCCAACCCTAACCCTAACACTATCTCTATCGCCTAGCCCTAACCTAACCCTAACCATAACCCAAACCCTAACCCAAACACTAACCCTAACCCTAACCCTAACTCTAACCCTAACCCTAAACCTAACCCTAACCCAAGCCCAAACACTAACCCCAAAAATAAACCTTACCCTATCGATAACATTAACCCTAACACAAACCAAACCCAAGCCCTAACCCTAACCCTAACCCAAGCCCTAAAACTAACCCTAGCCCTAACCCTAACCCTAACCCTAACCCTAACCCTTACCCTAACCCTAACACTAACCCTAACCCAAACCCTAACCATAACCCTAACACTAACCCTGACTCTAACCCAAATCCTAACCCTAAACCTTACCCTAAACCTAACCCTAACCCTAACGCTAAACCAAACCCTAACCCTAACCCTAACTCTAACCCAAACCCAAACCTAAACTTAATCCTAACCCTAAACCTATCACAAAGCCTAATCCTAACACTAACCCTAAGCCTAACCCTAACCCTAATCCTAAACCTAACCCTAACAATAACCCTAACCCCAACCCTAACCCTAAACCTAACCCTAAACCAAACCCGAACTCTAAACCTAACTCTAAACCAAACCTCAACCTTAACCCTAACCTTAATCCTAACCCTAACCCTAACGCTAAACCACCCCTAACACTAACCCTAACCCTAACTCTTCCCCTAACCCTAACACTAACCCTAATCCTAACACTAACATTAACGCTAACCCTAACCATAACCCTAACCCTAACCCAAACCCAAACTTCAACCTTAACCCTAACCAAAACCCTAACCCTAACCCTAACCCTAACCCTAACCCTAACCCTAACCCTAACCCTAACCCAAACCCTAATCCTAACACTGACACTAACGCTAACCCTAACCCTAACCCTAACCCTAACCCTAAGCCAAAGCAAAACCTACACCTATCCCTAAACCTAACCCTAACCGGAGCCCAAACCCTAATCCTAACCCTAACCCTAATCCTAAAACCTAACCCTAACACTAACCATAACCCTGACCCTAAACCAAATACTAACCCTAACCCTACCCCTAACCCTAACCCTAACCCTAATCCTAACCCTAAAAATAAGCATAACCCTAACCCAAACCCTAACCCTAACCCTAACCATAACCCTGACCCTAACCCAAATCCTAACCCTAAACCTAAACCTAACCCTAATCCTAACCCTAACAATAACCCTAATCCTAAACCTAACCCTAACCCTAACCCTAACCCTAACCCTAACACCAACCCTAACCCTAAACCTAACCCTAAACCAAACCAGAACTCTAAACCTAACTCTAAACCAAACCTCAACCTTAACCCTAACATTAATCCTAACCCTAACCCTAAGCCTAAACCACCCCTAACACTAACCCTAACCCTAACCCTTCCCCTAACCCTAACACTAACCCTAATCCTAACACTAACACTAACGCTAACCATAACCCTAACCCTAACCCTAACCCAAACCCAAACTTCAACCCTAACCCTAACCAAAACCCTAACCCTAACCCTAACCCTAACCCTAATCCTAACCCTAAAAATAAGCATAACCCTAACCCAAACCCTAACCCTAACCCTAACCATAACCCAAACCCTAACCCAAACACTAATCCTAACCCTAAACCTAACTCTAACCCTAACCCTAAACCTAACCCTAACCCAAGCCCAAACACTAACCCCAAAAATAACCCTTACCCTATCGATAACATTAACCCTAACACAAAACAAACCCAAGCCCTAACCCTAACCCTAACCCAAGCCCTAAAACTAACCCTAACCCTAACCCTAACCCTAACCCTAACCCTAACCCTAACCCTAACCCAAATCCTAACCCTAAACCTATCCTAACCCTAAACCTAACCCTAACCCTAACCCTAAACCTAACGCTAAACCATACCCTAACCCTAACCTGAACCCTAACCCAAACCCAAAACCTAACCTTAATCCTAACCCTAAACCTAACACAAACCCTAATCCTAACCCTAACCCTAACCCTAACCCTAACCCTAACATAAACCCAAGCACTAACCCTATCCCTAACCCTAACCCAAGACCTAAAACTAACCGTAACCCTAACCCTAACCCAAACCTAAACCCTAACACAAACCCTAACCCTAACCCTAAACCAAACCTAAACGCTAACCCTAAACCTAACCCTAACCCTAACCTAAACTCTATCACTAACCCTAACACTAACCCTACCCCAAACCAATCCTAACCCTAACCCTAACCCTAACCCTAAACCAACCTCTCACAGTAACCTTAACCTAACCCTAACCCCAAACCTAACCCTTACCCTATCCGTAATATTAACCCTAACGCAAATCAAACCCTAACCCTAACCCTAACCCTAACCCAAAACCTAAACCTAAACCTAACCCTAATACTAAATCTAACCCTAACCCTAACCCTAAACCTAATCCTAACCCCAACCCTAACATTAAACCTAACCTTAAACGAAACCCTAACCCTAACCCTAACACTAACCCTGACCCTAACCCTAACCCTAACCCTAACTCAAACCCAAACCCTAACCCTAACCGTAACCCTAAACCTAACACAAACCCTAAGCCTAAACCTAACCCTACCCTAAACCCTAATGGTAACACTAACCCTAACCCTATCCCTATTGCCTAGCCCTAAACCTAACTCTAACCCTTACTCTAACCCTAACTCTAACCCTAAGCCAAACCTTAACCCTAACTCTAACCCTAACCCTAAACCTAACCCTAACACTAACCCAAACACTAACCCTAAACCTAACCCTAACCCTAACTCAAACAGTAACCCTAAACATAAACCTAACCGTATCCCTAACACAAACCCTAACCCTAACCCTAACCCTAAACCTAATCCTACCCTAAACCCTAACCATAACACTAATCGTAACCCTAACCCAAACCCTAACCCTAAGCCTAACCCTAACCCTAAACTTAACCCTAACCCAAACCCTAACCCAAACCCTAACCCTAACCTTAAACCTAACCCAAACCCTAACCCGATCCCTTACTCTAACCCAAACCCAAACCCTAAACCTAACCCAAACCCTAACCCTAAACCTAAACCTAAACCTAACCCAAACCCAAACCGTAAACCTAACCCTAACCCAAACCCGTACCCGATTCCTTAATCTAACGCTAACCCTAACCCTAACCCTAACCCTAAAGCAAACCTAAACCCTAACCCTAACACTAACCCTAACCCTAACCCTAACCCTAATCCTAAACCTAACCCTAACACTAACTCTAATCCTAACCCCAACCCTAACCCTAAACCTAACGCTAAACCAAACCCCAACTCTAACGCAAACCTAAAACTTAACCCTAACCTTAATCCTAACCCACACCGTAAACCACCCCTAACCCTAATCCTAACCCTAAAACTTCCCCTAACCCTAACACTAACCCTAAACCAAACCAAACCGAAACTATAACCCTAAACCTAACCCTAAAACTTACCCAAACCATAAACCTAACACAAACCCTAACCATAACACTAAAACTAACCCTAACCAAATCCTAACCCTAACCCTAACCCTAACCCAAACCCTAAACCTAAACGTAACCTAACCCAAACCCTAACCCGATCACTTGCTCTAACCCAAACCCAAACCCTAACCCTAACCCTAAACCTAAACCTAACCTAAACACAAACCCTAACCCTAACCCTAACCCAAACCGTAAACCTAACCTAAACCCAAACCCTAACTCTAAACCTAACCCTAAACCAAACCTAAACCCTAACCCTAACCCTAACCCTAACCCTAATCCTAAACCTAACCCTAACCCTAACCCTAACCCTAACCCCAACCCTAACCCTAAACCTAACTCTAAACCAAACCCGAACTGTAAACCTAACTCTAAACCAAACCTCAACCTTAACCCTAAACTTAATCCTAAACCTAACCCTAACCCTAACCCTAACACTAACCCTAATCATAACACTAACACTAACGCTAACCATAACACAAACACTAACCCTAACCCAAACCCAAACTTCAACCCTAACCCTAACCAAAACCCTAACTCTAACCCTAACCCTAACCCAAACCCTAACCCAAACCCTAACCCTAATCCTAAACCTAACCCTAACCCTAACCCTAACCCTAACCCCAACCCTAACCCTAAACCTAACCCTAAACCAAACCCGAACTCTAAACCTAACTCTAAACCAAACCTCAACCTTAATCCTAACCTTAATCCTAACCCTAACCCTAACCCTAAACCACCCCTAAAAATAACCCTAACCCTAACTCTTCCCCTAACCCTAACTCTAACCCTAATCCTAACACTAACGCTAACCATAACCATAACCCTAACCCTAACCCAAACACAAACTTCAACCCTAAACCTAACCAAAACCCTAACCCTAACCCTAACCCTAACCATAACCCTGACCCTAACCCAAATCCTAACCCTAAACCTATCCTAACCCTAAACCTAACCCTAACCCTAACCCTAACCCTAACGCTAAACCATACCCTAACCCTAACCTGAACCCTAACCCAAACCCAAAACCTAACCTTAATCCTAACCCTAAACCTAACACAAACCCTAATCCTAACCCTAACCCTAACCCTAACCCTAACCCTAACATAAACCCAAGCACTAACCCTATCCCTAACCCTAACCCAAGACCTAAAACTAACCGTAACCCTAACCCTAACCCAAACCTAAACCCTAACACAAACCCTAACCCTAACCCTAAACCAAACCTAAACGCTAACCCTAAACCTAACCCTAACCCTAACCTAAACTCTATCACTAACCCTAACACTAACCCTACCCCAAACCAATCCTAACCCTAACCCTAACCCTAACCCTAAACCAACCTCTCACAGTAACCTTAACCTAACCCTAACCCCAAACCTAACCCTTACCCTATCCGTAATATTAACCCTAACGCAAATCAAACCCTAACCCTAACCCTAACCCTAACCCAAAACCTAAACCTAAACCTAACCCTAATACTAAACCTAACCCTAACCCTAACCCTAAACCTAATCCTAACCCCAACCCTAACATTAAACCTAACCTTAAACGAAACCCTAACCCTAACCCTAACACTAACCCTGACCCTAACCCTAACCCTAACCCTAACTCAAACCCAAACCCTAACCCTAACCGTAACCCTATACCTAACACAAACCCTAAGCCTAAACCTAACCCTACCCTAAACCCTAATGGTAACACTAACCCTAACCCTATCCCTATTGCCTAGCCCTAACCCTAACTCTAACCCTTACTCTAACCCTAACTCTAACCCTAAGCCAAACCTTAACCCTAACTCTAACCCTAACCCTAAACCTAACCCTAACACTAACCCAAACACTGACCCTAAACCTAACCCTAACCCTAACTCAAACAGTAACCCTAAACATAAACCTAACTGTATCCCTAACAAAAACCCTAACCCTAACCCTAACCCTAAACCTAATCCTACCCTAAACCCTAACCATAACACTAATCGTAACCCTAACCCAAACCCTAACCCTAAGCCTAACCCTAACCCTAAACTTAACCCTAACCCAAACCCTGACCCAAACCCTAACCCTAACCTTAAACCTAACCCAAACCCTAACCCGATCCCTTACTCTAGCCCAAACCCAAACCCTAAACCTAACCCAAACCCTAACCCTAAACCTAAACCTAAACCTAAACCTAACCCAAACCCAAACCCTAACCCTAAACCTAACCCAAACCCTTACCCGATCCCTTCATCTAACGCTAACCCTAACCCTAACCCTAACCCTAAAGCAAACCTAAAACCTAACCCTAACCCTAACCCTAACCCTAACACTAACTCTAATCCTAACCCCAACCCTAACCCTAAACCTAACGATAAACCAAACCCCAACTCTAAACCTTACTCTAACGCAAACCTAAAACTTAACCCTAACGTTAATCCTAACCATAACCCTAAACCACCCCTAACCCTAATCCTAACCCTAAAACTTCCCCTAACCCTAACACTAACCCTAAACCAAACCAAACCGAAACTATAACCCTAAACCTAACCCTAACACTAACCCAAACCCTAAACCTAACACAAACCCTAACCATAACACTAAAACTAACCCTAACCAAATCCTAACCCTAACCCTAACCCTAACCCAAACCCTAAACCTAAACGTAACCTAACCCAAACCCTAACCCGATCACTTGCTCTAACCCAAACCCAAACCCTAACCCTAACCCTAAACCTAAACCTAACCTAAACACAAACCCTAACCCTAACCCTACCCCAAACCGTAAACCTAACCTAAACCCAAACCCTAACCCTAAAACTAACCCTAAACCAAACCTAAACCCTAACCCTAACCCTATGCCTAACCCTAACCCTAATCCTAACCCTAAACCTAACTCTAAACCAAACCCGAACTGTAACCTAACGCTAAACCAAACCTCAACCTTAACCCTAAACTTAATCCTAAACCTAACCCTAACCCTAACCCTAACACTAAACCTAATCATAACACTAACACTAACGCTAACCATAACACTAACACTAACCCTAACCCAAACCCAAACTTCAACCCTAACTCTAAACAAAACCCTAACCCTAACCCTAACCCTAACCCAAACCCTAACCCAAACCCTAACCCTAATCCTAAACCTAAACTTAACCCTAAACCTAACCCTAACCCCAACCCTAACCCTAAACCTAACCCTAAACCAAACCCGAACTCTAAACCTAACTCTAAACCAAACCTCAACCTTAATCCTAACCTTAATCCTAACCCTAACCCTAACCCTAAACCACCCCTAAAAATAACCCTAACCCTAACTCTTCCCCTAACCCTAACTCTAACCCTAATCCTAACACTAACGCTAACCATAACCATAACCCTAACCCTAACCCAAACACAAACTTCAACCCTAAACCTAACCAAAACCCTAACCCTAACCCTAACCCTAACCATAACCCTGACCCTAACCCAAATCCTAACCCTAAACCTATCCTAACCCTAAACCTAATCCTAACCCTAACCCTAACCCTAACGCTAAACCATACCCTAACCCTAACCTGAACCCTAACCCAAACCCAAAACCTAACCTTAATCCTAACCCTAAACCTAACACAAACCCTAATCCTAACCCTAACCCTAACCCTAACCCTAACCCTAACCCTAACATAAACCCAAGCACTAACCCTATCCCTAACCCTAACCCAAGACCTAAAACTAACCGTAACCCTAACCCTAACCCAAACCTAAACCCTAACACAAACCCTAACCCTAACCCTAAACCAAACCTAAACGCTAACCCTAAACCTAACCCTAACCCTAACCTAAACTCTATCACTAACCCTAACACTAACCCTACCCCAAACCAATCCTAACCCTAACCCTAACCCTAACCCTAAACCAACCTCTCACAGTAACCTTAACCTAACCCTAACCCCAAACCTAACCCTGACCCTATCCGTAATATTAACCCTAACGCAAATCAAACCCTAACCCTAACCCTAACCCTAACCCAAAACCTAAACCTAAACCTAACCCTAATACTAAACCTAACCCTAAACTAAACCTAAACCCTAACCCTAAACCTAACCCTAAACCTAACCCTAACCCTAATCCTAACCCTCACCCTAACCCTCACCCTCACCCTAACCCCAACCCTAACTCTAAACCTAACTCTACACCAAACCCGAACTCTAAACCTAACTCTAAACCAAAACTCAACCTTAAACCTATCCTTAATCCTAACCGTAACCCTAACCCTAAACCACCCCTAACAATAACCCTAACCCTAAATCTTCGCCTAACCCTAACTCTAACCCTAATCCTAACACTAACACTAACGCTAACCATAACACTAACCCTAACCCTAACCCAAACCTGAACTTCAACCCTAACCCTAACCAAAACCCTAACCCTAACCCTAACCCTAACCCAAACCCAAACCCTAATCCTAACACTAACACTAACGCTAACCCTAAACCTAACCCTAACCCTAAGCCAAACCAAAACCTACCCCTATCCTTAAACCTAACACTAACCCAAGCCCAAACACTAATCCTAACCCTAACCCTAACCCTAAAACCTAACCCTAACCCTAACCTTAACCCTAACCCAAATCCAAACCCTAATCCTAACATTAACACTAAATCTAACCCTAACCCTAACCCTAACCCTAAGCCAAACCAAAACCTACTCCTATCCCTAAACCTAACACTAACCCAAGCCAAAACTCTAATCCTAACCCAAACTCTAAAACTTAACCCTGACCCTAACCTTACCCCTAACCCAGACCCTAACCCAAGCTGAACCCCTTACCCTAACCCTACCCCTATTCCAAACACAAACCCTAAACCTAAACCTAAGCCTACCCTAAACCCTATCCGTAACACTAACCCTAACCCTATCCCTATCGCCTAGCCCTAACCCTAACTCTAACCCTAACTCTAACCCTAAGCCAAACCCTAACCCTAACTCTAACCCTAACCCTAAACCTAATCCTAACCCAAACCCAAACACTAAACCTAACCCTAACCCTAACTCAAACCGTAACCCTAACCATAAAACTAACTGTATCTCTAACCTTAACCCTAACCCAAACCCTAACCCAAACCCTAGCCCTAACCCTAACCCTAACCCGAACCCTAACACTAAGCCTATCCCAAACTCTAAACCTAACCTAAACCCAAGCCCTAACTCTAACCCTAAGCCTAACCCAAGCCCTAAAACAAACCCTCACCCTAATCCTAACCCAAACCTGAACCCTAACCCAAACCCAAACCCTAACACTAACCTAAACCCTATCCCTAACCCTAACACTAACCCAAACCCTAACACTAACCGAAACCCAAACCCTAAACCTAACACTAAACCTAACCCTAACACTAACCCTAACCCAAGCCCAAACACTAACCCCAACCCTAACCCTAACCCTATCGCTATCGCCTAGCCCTAACCCTAACCCTCACCATAAGCCAAACCCTAACCCAAACACTAACCCCAACCTAACCATAACTCTAACCCTAACCCTAAACCTAACCCTAACCCAAGCCCAAACACTAACCCCAAAAATAACCCGTACCCTATCCATAACATTAACCCTAACACAAATCAAACCCTAACCCTAACCCTAACCCTAACCCTAAAACTAACCCAAACCCTAATCCTAACACTAAGCCTATCCCTAACCCTAACCCTAACCTTAACACAAACCCTAACCCTAACCCTTACCCTAACCCTAACCGTATCCTAAACCCTAACACTAATCCAAACCCTAACCCTAACCCTAACCCTAACCGAAACCCAAACCCTAATCCTAACACTAAACCTAACCCTAATCCTAATCCTAACACTAACGGTAACCGAAGCCCAAACCCTAAACCGAGCCTTAACCCTAACCCTATCCCTATCGCCTAGCTCTAACCCCAACCCTAACCCTAAGCCAAACCCAAACCATAACTCTAACACTAACCCTAAACGTAACCCTAACCCAAGCCCAAACACTAACCCTAAATCTAACCCTAACACTAACCCAAACCCTAACCCAAATCCTAACTCAAATCCTAACCGTAACACTAAGCCTAACCCTAACCCTAACCCAAACCCTAACCCTCACCCTAACCCTAAACCCTAACCCTAACGCTAACCTTAACCCTAATCCAAACCCTAACGCAAACCCTAACCGTAACTCTAAACCTAACCCAAACCCTAACCCTATACCTTACTCTAACCCAAACCCAAACCCTAACCCTAACCCTAACCCTAAATCTAAACCTAACCCAAACCCAAACCCTAACCCTAAGCCTAACCCAAACCCTAAACCGAACCTAAACCCAAGCCCTAACCCTAACCCTAAACCTAACCCAAGCCCTAAAATTAACCGGAAACCTAACCCTAACCCTGATCCATACCCTAAACCTAACACTAACCCTAAACCAAACCAAACAATAACCCTAAGCCTAAACCTAACCCTAACCCTAATTCAAACCCTACCCCTAACACTTACCCCAACCCTAGCCCTAAGCCTAACCCTAACCCAAACCCACACGCTAAACCTAACCCGAACCCTAAACCTAACCCTTACAAAAGCCCAAACCCTACCCCTTACCCTAACCCTAACCCTAAGCCTAACCCTAACCCAAACCCACACCCTAACCCTAACACTAACACTAACCCCAACCCTAACCCTAACCCTAACTCAAACCTAAACCCTAACACTAACCCTAACCCAAACCCTAACCCTAACTCTAACCCTAATCCTAACGCTAAAAATAACCATAACCCTAACCCAAACCCTAACCCTAACCCTAACCATAACCCTGACCCTAACACAAATCCTAACCCTAAACCTAACCCTAACCCTAACCCTAAGCCTAACCCTAACCCTAATCCTAAACCTAACCCTAACAATAACCCTAACCCCAATCCTAACCCTAAACCTAACCCTAAACCAAACCCGAACTCTAAACCTAACTCTAAACCAAACCTCAACCTTAACCCTAACCCTAACCCTAAACCACCCCTAACACTAACCCTAACCCTAACTCTTCCCCTAACCCTAACACTAACCCTAATCCTAACACTAACATTAACGCTAACCCTAACCATAACTCTAACCCTAACCCAAACCCAAACTTCAACCTTAACCCTAACCAAAACCCTAACCCTAACCCTAACCCTAACCCTAACCCTAACCCTAACCCTAACTCTAAGCCTAAACCACCCCTAACACTAACCCTAACCCTAACCCTTCCCCTAACCCTAACACTAACCCTAATCCTAACACTAACACTAACGCTAACCATAACCATAACCCTAACCCTAACCCAAACCCAAACTTCAACCCTAACCCTAACCAAAACCCTAACCCTAACCCTAACCCAAACCCTAATCCTAACACTAACACTAACGCTAACCCTAACCCTAACCCTAACCCTAAGTCAAACCAAAACCTACTCCTATCCCTAAACCTAACCCTAACCCAAGCCCAAACACTAATCCTAACCCTAACCTTAACCCTAAAACCTAACCCTAACCCTAACCTTAACCCTAACCCAAACCCTAACCCAAACCCTATCCCTAACCCTAACGCTAACCGAACCCTAACACTAAGCCTATCCCAAACTGTAAACATAACCTAAACCAAGCCCTAACTCTAACCCTAAGCCTAACCCAAGCCCTAAAACAAACCCTAACCCTAATCCTAACCCAAACCTGAACCCTAACCCAAACCCAAACCCTAACAGTAACCTAAACCCTATCCCTAACCCTAACACTAACCCAAACCCTAACCCTAACCGAAACCCAAACCCTAATCCTAACACTAAACCTAACCCTAACACTAACCCTAGCCCAAGCCCAAACACTAACCCCAACCCTAACCCTAACCCTATCTCTAGCGCCTAGCCCTAACCCTAACCCTAACCATAACCCAAACCCTAACCCAAACACTAACCCTAACCCTAAACCTAACTCTAACCCTAACCCTAAACCTAACCCTAACCCAAGCCCAAACACTAACCCCAAAAATAACCCTTACCCTATCGATAACATTAACCCTAACACAAAACAAACCCAAGCCCTAACCCTAACCCTAACCCAAGCCCTAAAACTAACCCTAACCCTAACCCTAACCCTAACCCTAACCCTAACCCTAACCCTAACCCTAACCCTTACCCTAACCCTAACACTAACCCTAAACCAAACCAAAGCCTAACCCTAAGCCTAAACCTAACCCTAACCCTAATTCAAAACCTAACCCTAACACTTACCCTAAACTTAGCCCTAAGCCTAACCCTAAAACAAACCCGCACACTAAACCTAACCCGAACCCTAAACCTAACCCTAAATGAAACCGTAACCCTAACCCTAACCCGAACCCTAACCCTTACCCAAGCCCTAAAGCTA
>CM069537.1:1230000-1235000 GCA_035773235.1 Eospalax fontanierii
CCTAACCATAACCCAAACCCTAACCCAAACACTAACCCTAACGCTAACCCTCACTCTAACCCTAACCCTAAACCTAACCCTAACCCAAGCCCAAACACTAACCCCAAAAATAAACCTTACCCTATCGATAACATTAACCCTAACACAAACCAAACCCAAGCCCTAACCCTAACCCTAACCCAAGCCCTAAAACTAACCCTAACCCTAACCCTAACCCTAACCCTAACCCTTACCCTAACCCTAACACAAACCCTAACCCAAACCCTAACCATAACCCTAACACTAACCCTGACTCTAACCCAAATCCTAACCCTAAACCTTACCCTAAACCTAACCCTAACCCTAACGCTAAACCAAACCCTAACCCTAACCCTAACTCTAACCCAAACCCAAACCTAAACTTAATCCTAACCCTAAACCTATCACAAAGCCTAATCCTAACACTAACCCTAAGCCTAACCCTAACCCTAATCCTAAACCTAACCCTAACAATAACCCTAACCCCAACCCTAAGCCTAAACCTAACCCTAAACCAAACCCGAACTCTAAACCTAACTCTAAACCAAACCTCAACCTTAACCCTAACCTTAATCCTAACCCTAACCCTAACCCTAAACCACCCCTAACACTAACCCTAACCCTAACTCTTCCCCTAACCCTAACACTAACCCTAATCCTAACCCTAACATTAACGCTAACCCTAACCATAACCCTAACCCTAACCCAAACCCAAACTTCAACCTTAACCCTAACCAAAACCCTAACCCTAACCCTAACCCTAACCCTAACCCTAACCCTAATCCAAACCCTAATCCTAACACTGACACTAACGCTAACCCTAACCCTAACCCTAACCCTAAGCCAAAGCAAAACCTACTCCTATCCCTAAACCTAACCCTAACCGAAGCCCAAACCCTAATCCTAAACCTAACAGTAATCCTAAAACCTAACCCTAACACTAACCATAACCCTGACCCTAAACCAAATACTAACCCTAACCCTAACCCTAACCCTAACCCTAACCCTAATCCTAACCCTAAAAATAAGCATAACCCTAACCCAAACCCTAACCCTAACCCTAACCATAACCCTGACCCTAACCCAAATCCTAACCCTAAACCTAACCCTAACCCTAACCCTAACCCTAACCCTAACCCAAACCCTAATCCTAACACTAACACTAACGCTAACCCTAACCCTAACCCTAACCCTAAGCCAAACCAAAACCTACTCCTATCCCTAAACCTAACCCTTACCCAAGCCCAAACACTAATCCTAACCCTAACCTTAACCCTAAAACCTAACCCTAACCCTAACCTTAACCCTAACCCAAACCCTAACCCAAACCATATCCCTAACCCTAACGCTAACCCGAACCCTAACACTAAGCCTATCCCAAACTGTAAACATAACCTAAACCCAAGCCCTAACTCTAACCCTAAGCCTAACCCAAGCCCTAAAACAAACCCTAACCCTAATCCTAACCCAAACCTGAACCCTAACCCAAACCCAAACCCTAACAGTAACCTAAACCCTATCCCTAACCCTAACACTAACCCAAACCCTAACCCTAACCGAAACCCAAACCCTAATCCTAACACTAAACCTAACCCTAACACTAACCCTAACCCAAGCCCAAACACTAACCCCAACCCTAACCCTAACCCTATCTCTATCGCCTAGCCCTAACTTTAACCCTAACCATAACCCAAACCCTAACCCAAACACTAACCCTAACCCTAACCCTAACTCTAACCCTAACCCTAAACCTAACCCTAACCCAAGCCCAAACACTAACCCCAAAAATAACCCTTACCCTATCGATAACATTAACCCTAACACAAACCAAACCCAAGACCTAACCCTAACCCTAACCCAAGCCCTAAAACTAACCCTAACCCTAACCCTAACCCTAACCCTAATCCTAACCCTAAAAATAAGCATAACCCTAACCCAAACCCTAACCCTAACCCTAACCATAACCCTGACCCTAACCCAAATCCTAACCCTAAACCTAACCCTAACCCTAATCCTAACCCTAACAATAACCCTAATCCTAAACCTAACCCTAACCCTAACCCTAACCCTAACACCAACCCTAACCCTAAACCTAACCCTAAACCAAACCAGAACTCTAAACCTAACTCTAAACCAAACCTCAATCTTAACCCTAACATTAATCCTAACCCTAACCCTAAGCCTAAACCACCCCTAACACTAACCCTAACCCTAACCCTTCCCCTAACCCTAACACTAACCCTAATCCTAACACTAACACTAACGCTAACCCTAACCCTAACCCTAACCCTAACCCAAACCCAAACTTCAACCCTAACCCTAACCAAAACCCTAACCCTAACCCTAACCCTAACCCTAACCCAAACCCTAATCCTAACACTAACACTAACGCTAACCCTAACCCTAACCCTAACCCTAAGCCAAACCAAAACCTACTCCTATCCCTAAACCTAACCCTTACCCAAGCCCAAACACTAATCCTAACCCTAACCTTAACCCTAAAACCTAACCCTAACCCTAACCTTAACCCTAACCCAAACCCTAACCCAAACCCTATCCCTAACCCTAACGCTAACCCGAACCCTAACACTAAGCCTATCCCAAACTGTAAACATAACCTAAACCCAAGCCCTAACTCTAACCCTAAGCCTAACCCAAGCCCTAAAACAAACCCTAACCCTAATCCTAACCCAAACCTGAACCCTAACCCAAACCCAAACCCTAACAGTAACCTAAACCCTATCCCTAACCCTAACACTAACCCAAACCCTAACCCTAACCGAAACCCAAACCCTAATCCTAACACTAAACCTAACCCTAACACTAACCCTAACCCAAGCCCAAACACTAACCCGAACCCTAACCCTAACCCTATCTCTAGCGCCTAGCCCTAACCCTAACCCTAACCATAACCCAATCCCTAACCCAAACACTAACCCTAACCCTAAACCTAACTCTAACCCTAACCCTAAACCTAACCCTAACCCAAGCCCAAACACTAACCCCAAAAATAACCCTTACCCTATCGATAACATTAACCCTAACACAAAACAAACCCAAGCCCTAACCCTAACCCTAACCCAAGCCCTAAAACTAACCCTAACCCTAACCCTAACCCTAACCCTAACCCTAACCCTAACCCTAACCCTTACCCTAACCCTAACACTAACCCTAAACCAAACCAAAGCCTAACCCTAAGACTAAACCTAACCCTAACCCTAATTCAAAACCTAACCCTAACACTTACCCTAAACGTAGCCCTAAGCCTAACCTAACACAAACCCGCACACTAAACCTAACCCAAACCCTAAACCTAACCCGAACCCTAAACCTAACCCTAAATGAAACCGTAACCCTAACCCTAACCCGAACCCTAACCCTTACCCAAGCCCTAACGCTAACCCTTACCCTAACCCTAACCGTAAGCCTAAACCTAACCCAAACCCAAACCCTAACCCTAACACTAACACTAACCCCAACCGTAACCCTAAGCCTAACCCTAACCCTAACTCAAACCTAAAACCTAACACTAACCCTAAAACAAACCCTAACCCTAACACTAATCCTAATTCTAACCCTAACCATAACCATAACCCTAACCCAAACCCTAACCCTAACCCTAACACTAACCCTGACTCTAACCCAAATCCTAACCCTAAACCTTACCCTAAACCTAACCCTAACCCTAACGCTAAACCAAACCCTAACCCTAACCCTAACTCTAACCCAAACCCAAACCTAAACTTAATCCTAACCCTAAACCTATCACAAACCCTAATCCGAACACTAAACCTAACCCTAACCCTAACGCTAACCCTAACCCTAACCCTAACCCTAACCCTAAGCCTAACCCAAGCCCTAAAACAAACCCTAACCCTAATCCTAACCCAAACCTGAACCCTAACAAAAACCCAAACCCTAACAGTAACCTAAACCCTATCCCTAACCCTAACACTAACCCAAACCCTAACCCTAACCGAAACCCAAACCCTAATCCTAACACTAAACCTAACCCTAACACTAACCCTAACCCAAGCCCAAACACTAACCCAACCCTAACCCTAACCCTATCTCTATCGCCTAGCCCTAACCCTAACCCTAACCATAACCCAAACCCTAACCCAAACACTAACCCTAACCCTAACCCTAACTCTAACCCTAATCCTAAACCTAACCCTAACCCAAGCCCAAACACTAACCCCAAAATAACCCTTACCCTATCGATAACATTAACCCTAACACAAACCAAACCCAAGCCCTAACCCTAACCCTAACCCAAGCCCTAAAACTAACCCTAACCCTAACCCTAACCCTAACCCTAACCCTAAACCTAACCCTTACCCTAACCCTAACACTAACCCTAACCCAAACCCTAACCCTAACCCTAACACTAACCCTGACTCTAACCCAAATCCTAACCCTAAACCTTACCCTAAACCTAACCCTAACCCTAACGCTAAACCAAACCCTAACCCTAACCCTAACTCTAACCCAAACCCAAACCTAAACTTAATCCTAACCCTAAACCTATCACAAACCCTAATCCTAACACTAACCCTAAGCCTAACCCTAACCCTAAACCTAAACCTAACCCTAACAATAACCCTAACCCCAGCCCTAACCCTAAACCTAACCCTAAACCAAACCCGAACTCTAAACCTAACTCTAAACCAAACCTCAACCTTAACCCTAACCTTAATCCTAACCCTAACCCTAACCCTAAACCACCCCTAACACTAACCCTAACCCTAACTCTTCCCCTAACACTAACACTAACCCTAATCCTGACACTAACATTAACGCTAGCCCTAAGCATAACCCTAACCCTAACCCAAACCCAAACTTCAACCTTAACCCTAACCAAATCCCTAACCCTACCCCTAACCCTAACCCTTACCCCCACCCCAACCCACACCCTAATCCTAACACTGACACTAACGCTAACCCTAACCCTAACCCTAACCCTAAGCCAAAGCAAAACC
>CM069537.1:1237500-1240000 GCA_035773235.1 Eospalax fontanierii
CCCAAACTTCAACCCTAACCCTAACCAAAACCCTAACCCTAACCCTAACCCTAACCCTAACCCAAACCCTAATCCTAACACTAACACTAACGCTCACCCTAACCCTAACACTAACCCTAACCCTAAGCCAAAACAAAACCTACTCCTATCCCTAAACCTAACGCTTACCCAAGCCCAAACACTAATCCTAACCCTAACCTTAACCCTAAAACCTAACCCTAACCCTAACCTTAACCCTAACCCAAACCCTAACCCAAACCATATCCCTAACCCTAACGCTAACCCGAACCCTAACACTAAGCCTATCCCAAACTGTAAACATAACCTAAACCCAAGCCCTAACTCTAACCCTAAGCCTAACCCAAGCCGTAAAACAAACCCTAACCCTAATCCTAACCCAAACCTGAACCCTAACCCAAACCCAAACCCTAACAGTAACCTAAACCCTATCCCTAACCCTAACACTAACCCAAACCCTAACCCTAACCGAAACCCAAACCCTAATCCTAACACTAAACCTAACCCTAACACTAACCCTAACCCAAGCCCAAACACTAACCCCAACCCTAACCCTAACCCTATCTCTATCGCCTAGCCCTAACCCTAACCCTAACCATAACCCAAACCCTAACCCAAACACTAACCCTAACCCTAACCCTAACTCTAACCCTAACCCTAAACCTAACCCTAACCCAAGCCCAAACACTAACCCCAAAAATAACCCTTTCCCTATCGATAACATTAACCCTAACACAAACCAAACCCAAGCCCTAAACCTAACCCTAACCCAAGCCCTAAAACTAACCCTAACCCTAACCCTAACCCTAACCCTAACCCTAACCCTAACCCTAACCCCTTACCCTAACCCTAACACTAACCCTAACCCAAACCCTAACCCTAACCCTAACACTAACCCTGACTCTAACCCAAATCCTAACCCTAAACCTTACCCTAACCTAACCCTAACCCTAACGCTAAACCAAACCCTAACCCTAACCCTAACTCTAACCCAAACCCAAACCTAAACTTAATCCTAACCCTAAACCTATCACAAACCCTAATCCTAACACTAACCCTAAGCCTAACCCTAACCCTAATCCTAAACCTAACCCTAACAATAACCCTAACCCCAACCCTAACCCTAAACCTAACCCTAAACCAAACCCGAACTCTAAACCTAACTCTAACCAAACCTCAACCTTAACCCTAACCTTAATCCTAACCCTAACCCTAACCCTAAACCACCCCTAACACTAACCCTAACTCTTCCCCTAACCCTAACACTAACCCTAATCCTAACACTAACATTAAACATTAACGCTAACCCTAACCATAACCCTAACCCTAACCCAAACCCAAACTTCAACCTTAACCCTAACCAAAACCCTAACCCTAACCCTAACCCTAACCCTAACCCAAACCCTAATCCTAACACTGACACTAACGCTAACCCTAACCCTAACCCTAAACCTAAGCCAAAGCAAAACCTACTCCTATCCCTAAACCTAACCCTAACCGAAGCCCAAACCCTAATCCTAACCCTAACCCTAACCCTAAAACCTAACCCTAACACTAACCATAACCCTGACCCTAAACCAAATCCTAACCCTAACCCTAACCCTAACCCTAACCCTAACCCTAATCCTAAGCCTAAAAATAAGCATACGCCTAACCCAAACCCTAACCCTAACCCTAACCATAACCCTGACCCTAACCCAAATTCTAACCCTAACCCTAACCCTAACCCTAACAATAACCCTAATCCTAAAACTAACCCTAACCCTAACCCTAACCCTAACACCGACCCTAACCCTAAACCTAACCCTAAACCAAACCAGAACTCTAAACCTAACTCTAAACCAAACCTCAACTTTAACCCTAACATTAATCCTAAAACTAACCCTAAGCCTAAACCACCCCTAACACTAACCCTAACCCTAACCCTTCCCCTAACCCTAACACTAACCCTAATCCTAACACTAACACTAACGCTAACCATAACCCTAACCCTAACACTAACCCAAACCCAAACTTCAACCCTAACCCTAACCAAAACCCTAACCCTAACCCTAACCCTAACCCTAACCCAAACCCTAATCCTAACACTAACACTAACGCTAACCCTAACCCTAACCCTAACCCTAAGCCAAACCAAAACCTACTCCTATCCCTAAACCTAACCCTAACCCAAGCCCAAACACTAATCCTAACCCTAAACTTAACCCTAAAACCTAACCCTAACCCTAACCTTAACCCTAACCCAAACCCTAACCCAAACCCTATCCCTAACCCTAACGCTAACCCGAACCCTAACACTAAGCCTATCCCAAACTGTAAACATAACCTAAACCCAAGCCCTAACTCTAACCCTAAGCCTAACCCAAGCCCTAAAACAAACCCTAACCCTAATCCTAACCCAAACCTGAACCCTAACCCAAACCCAAACCCTAACAGGAACCTAAACCCTATCCCTAACCCTAACACTAACCCAAAACCTAAC
>CM069537.1:1245000-1247500 GCA_035773235.1 Eospalax fontanierii
CTAACCCTAACCCTAACCCTAACCCTAACCCTAACCCTAATCCTAACCCTAAAAATAAGCATAACCCTAACCCAAACCCTAACCCTAACCCTAACCATAACCCTGACCCTAACCCAAATCCTAACCCTAAACCTAACCCTAACCCTAACCCTAACCCTAACAATAACCCTAATCCTAAACCTAACCCTAACCCTAACCCTAACCCTAACACCAACCCTAACCCTAAACCTAACCCTAAACCAAACCAGAACTCTAAACCTAACTCTAAACCAAACCTCAACCTTAACCGTAACATTAATCCTAACCCTAACCCTAACCCTAAACCACCCCTAACACTAACCCTAACCCTAACCCTTCCCCTAACCCTAACACTAACCCTAATCCTAACACTAACACTAACGCTAACCATAACCCTAACCCTAACCCTAACCCAAACCCAAACTTCAACCCTAACCCTAACCAAAACCCTAACCCTAACCCTAACCCTAACCCTAACCCAAACCCTAATCCTAACACTAACACTAACGCTAACCCTAACCCTAACCCTAACCCTAAGCCAAACCAAAACCTACCCCTATCCCTAAACCTAAAATTAAGCCAAGCCCAAACTCTAATCCTAACCCTAACCTTAAGCCTTAGCCCTAACCCTAACCTTAACCCGAACCCAAACCCTAACCCAAACCATATCCCTAACCCTAACGCTAACCCGAACCCTAACACTAAGCCTATCCCAAACTGTAAACATAACCTAAACCCAAGCCCTAACTCTAACCCTAAGCCTAACCCAAGCCCTAAAACAAACCCTAACCCTAATCCTAACCCAAACCTGAACCCTAACCCAAACCCAAACCCTAACAGTAACCTAAACCCTATCCCTAACCCTAACACTAACCCAAACCCTAACCCTAACCGAAACCCAAACCCTAATCCTAACACTAAACCTAACCCTAACACTAACCCTAACCCAAGCCCAAACACTAACCCCAACCCTAACCCTAACCCTATCTCTATCGCCTAGCCCTAACCCTAACCCTAACCATAACCCAAACCCTAATCCAAACACTAACCCTAACCCTAACCCTAACTCTAACCCTAACCCTAAACCTAACCCTAACCCAAGCCCAAACACTAACCCCAAAAATAACCCTTACCCTATCGATAACATTAACCCTAACACAAACCAAACCCAAGCCCTAACCCTAACCCTAACCCAAGCCCTAAAACTAACCCTAACCCTAACCCTAACCCTAACCCTAACCCTAACCCTAACCCTAACCCTTACCCTAACCCTAACACTAACCCTAACCCAAACCCTAACCCTAACCCTAACACTAACCCTGACTCTAACCCAAATCCTAACCCTAAACCTTACCCTAAAACTAACCCTAAACCTAACGCTAAACCAAACCCTAACCCTAACCCTAACTCTAACCCAAACCCAAACCTAAACTTAATCCTAACCCTAAACCTATCACAAACCCTAATCCTAACACTAACCCTAAGCCTAACCCTAACCCTAATCCTAAACCTAACCCTAACAATAACCCTAACCCCAACCCTAACCCTAAACCTAACCCTAAACCAAACCCGAACTCTAAACCTAACTCTAAACCAAACCTCAACCTTAACCCTAACCTTAATCCTAACCCTAACCCTAACCCTAAACCACCCCTAACACTAACCCTAACTCTTCCCCTAACCCTAACACTAACCCTAATCCTAACACTAACATTAACGCTAACCCTAACCATAACCCTAACCCTAACCCAAACACAAACTTCAACCTTAACCCTAACCAAAACCCTAACCCTAACCCTAACCCTAACCCTAACCCTAACCCTAACCCAAACCCTAATCCTAACACTGACACTAACGCTAACCCTAACCCTAACCCTAACCCTAAGCCAAAGCAAAACGTACTCCTATCCCTAAACCTAACCCTAACCGAAGCCCAAACCCTACTCCTAACCCTAACCCTAACCCTAAAACCTAACCCTAACACTAACCATAACCCTGACCCTAAAGCAAATCCTAACCCTAACCCTAACCCTAACACTAACCCTAACCCTAACCCTAATCCTAACCCTAAAAATAAGCATAACCCTAACCCAAACCCTAACCCTAACCCTAACCATAACCCTGACCCTAACCCAAATCCTAACCCTAAACCTAACACTAACCCTAACCCTAACCCTAACAATAACCCTAATCCTAAACCTAACACTAACCCCAACCCTAACCCTAACCCTATCTCTATCGCCTAGCCCTAACCCTCACCCTAACCCTAACTCAAACCTAAAACTTAACACTAACCCTAAAACAAACCCTAACCTTAACACTAATCCTAATTCTAACCCTAACCATAACCATAACCCTAACCCAAACCCTAACCCTAACCCTAACACTAACCCTGACTCTAACCCAAATCCTAACCCTAAACCTTACCCTAAACCTAACCCTAACCCTAACGCTAAACCAAACCCTAACCCTAACCCTAACC
>CM069537.1:1250000-1255000 GCA_035773235.1 Eospalax fontanierii
CTAAACCTAACACTAAACCTAAACCACCCCTAACACTAACCCTAACACTAACCCTTCCTCTAACCCTAACACTAACCCTAATCATAACACTAACACTAACGCAAACCATAACACTAACCCTAACCCTAACCCAAACCCAAACTTCAACCCTAACCCTAACCAAAACCCTAACCCTAACCCTAACCTTAACCCAAACCCAAACCCTAATCCTAACACTAACACTAACGCTAACCCTAACCCTAACCCTAACCCTAAGCCAAACCAAAACCTACTCCTATCCCTAAACCTAACACTAACCAAAGCCCAAACACTAATCCTAACCCTAACCCTAACCCTAAAACCTAACCCTAACCCTAACCTTAACCCTAACCCAAATCCAAACCCTAATCCTAACACTAACACTAACCCTAACCCTAACCCTAACCCTAAGCCAAACCAAAACCTACTCCTATCCCTAAACCTAACACTAAACCAAGTCAAAACTCTAATCCTAACCCTAACCCTAAAACCTAACCCTAACCCTAACCTTAACCCTAACCCAAACCCTAACCCATACCGAAACTCTAACCCTAACCCTAACCCTAAACCTAACACAAACCCTAAACCTAAACCTAACCCTAACCGTAACACTAACCCTAACCCTATTCCTATCGCCTAGCCCAAACCCTAACTCTAACCCTAACTCTAACCCTAAGCCAAACCCTAACCCTAACTCTAACACTAACCCTAAACCTAACCCTAACCCAAACCCAAACACTAAACCTAACCCTAACCCTAACTCAAACCGTAACCCTAACCATAAACCTAACTGTATCTCTAATCTTAACCCTAACCCAAACCCTAACCCAAACCCTAGCCCTAACCCAAACCCTAACCCTAACCCTAACACTAACCCTGACTCTAACCCAAATCCTAACACTAAACCTTACCCTAAACCTAACCCTAACCCTAACGCTAAACCAAACCCTAACCCTAACCCTAACTCTAACCCAAACCCAAACCTAAACTTAATCCTAACCCTAAACCTATCACAAACCCTAATCCGAACACTAAACCTAATCCTAACCCTAACCCTAACCCTAACCCTAACCCTAACCCTAACCCTAACCCTAAGCCTAACCCAAGCCCTAAAACAAACCCTAACCCTAATCCTAACCCAAACCTGAACCCTAACCCAAACCCAAACCCTAACAGTAACCTAAACCCTATCCCTAACCCTAACACTAACCCAAACCCTAACCCTAACCGAAACCCAAACCCTAATCCTAACACTAAACCTAACCCTAACACTAACCCTAACCCAAGCCCAAACACTAACCCCAACCCTAACCCTAACCCTATCTCTATCGCCTAGCCCTAACCCTAACCCTAACCATAACCCAAACCCTAACCCAAACACTAACCCTAACCCTAACCCTAACTCTAACCCTAACCCTAAACCTAACCCTAACCCAAGCCCAAACACTAACCCCAAAAATAACCCTTACCCTATCGATAACATTAACCCTAACACAAACCAAACACAAGCCCTAACCCTAACCCTAAACCAAGCCCTAAAACTAACCCTAACCCTAACCCTAACCCTAACCCTAACCCTAACCCTAACCCTTACCCTAACCCTAACACTAACCCTAACCCAAACCCTAACCCTAACCCTAACACTAACCCTGACTCTAACCCAAATCCTAACCCTAAACCTTACCCTAAACCTAACCCTAACCCTATCGCTAAACCAAACCCTAACCCTAACCCTAACTCTAACCCAAACCCAAACCTAAACTTAATCCTAACCCTAAACCTATCACAAACCCTAATCCTAACACTAAAACTAACCCTAACCCTAACCCTAAACCTAACCTAAACCAAAGCACTAAGCCTAACCCTAACCCTAACCCAAGCCCTAAAACTAACCCTAACCCTAACTCAAACATAAAACCTAACACTAACCCTAAAACAAACCCTAACCCTAACACTAATCCTAATTCTAACCCTAACCATAACCATAACCCTAACCCAAACCCTAACCCTAACCCTAACACTAACCCTGACTCTAACCCAAATCCTAACCCTAAACCTTACCCTAAACCTAACCCTAACCCTAACGCTAAACCAAACCCTAACCCTAACCCTAACTCTAACCCAAACCCAAACCTAAACTTAATCCTAACCCCAAACCTATCACAAACCCTAATCCCAACACTAAACCTAACCCTAACCCTAACCCTAACCCTAACCCTAACCCTAACCCTAACCCTAACCCTAACCCTAACCCTAACCTAACCTAAACACAAACCCTAACCCTAACCCTAACCCAAACCGTAAACGTAACCTAAACCCAAGCACTAACACTTACCCTAACCCTAACCAAAGCCCTAAAACTAACCCTAACCCTAACCCTAACCCAAACCTAAACCCTAACCCAAACCCTAACCCTAAACCTAACCCTAAACCAAACCTAAACATTAACCCTAACCCTAACCGTTACCCTAACTTAAGCTCTATCCCTAACCCTAACCCTAAACCTAACCCTAAACCAAACCTAAACCCTAACCCTAACCCTAACCCTAACCCTAACCCTAACCCTAATCCTAAACCTAACCCTAACCCTAACCCTAACCCTAACCCCAACCCTAACCCTAAACCTAACTCTAAACCAAACCCGAACTCTAAACCTAACTCTAAACCAAACATCAACCTTAACCCTAACCTTAATCCTAAACCTAACCCTAACCCTAAACCACCCCTAACACTAACCCTAACCCTAACCCTTTCTCTAACCCTAACACTAACCCTAATCATAACACTAACACTAACGCAAACCATAACACTAACCCTAACCCTAACCCAAACCCAAACTTCAACCCTAACCCTAACCAAAACCCTAACCCTCACCCTACCCATAGCCCAAACCCCAACCCCAATCCTAACACTAACACTAACGTAAACCCTAACCCTAACCCTAACCCTAAGCCAAACCAAAACCTACTCCTATCCCTAAACCTAACACTAACCAAAGCCCAAACACTAATCCTAACCCTAACCCTAACCCTAAAACCTAACCCTAACCCTAACCTTAACCCTAACCCAAATCCAAACCCTAATCCTAACACTAACACTAACCCTAACCCTAACCCTAACCCTAATCCAAACCAAAACCTACTCCTATCCCTAAACCTAACACTAACCCAAGCCAAAACTCTAATCCTAACCCTAACCCTAAAACCTAACCCTAACCCTAACCTTAACCCTAACCCAAACCCTAACCCATACCGAAACTCTAACCCTAACCCTAACCCTAAACCTAACACAAACCCTAAACCTAAACCTAACCCTACCCTAAACCCTAACCGTAACACTAACCCTAACCCTATTCCTATCGCCTAGCCCTAACCCTAACTCTAACCCTAACTCTAACCCTAAGCCAAACCCTAACCCTAACTCTAACCCTAACCCTAAACCTAACCCTAACCCAAACCCAAACACTAAACCTAACCCTAACCCTAACTCAAACCGTAATCCTAACCATAAACCTAACTGTATCTCTAATCTTAACCCTAACCCAAACCCTAACCCAAACCCTAGCCCTAACCCGAACCCTAACACTAAGCCTATCCCAAACACTAAACCTAACCTAAACCCAAGCCCTAACTCTTTTCCTAAGACTAACCCAAGCCCTAAAACAAACCCTAACCCTAATCCTAACCGAAACCTGAACCCTAACCCAAACCCAAACCCTAACACTAATCTAAACCCTATCCCTAACCCTAACACTAACCCAAACCCTAACACTAACCGAAACCCAAACCCTAAACCTAACACTAAAATTAACCCTAACACTAACCCTAACCCAAGCCCAAACACTAACCCCAACCCTAACCCTAACACTATCGCTATCGCCTAGCCCTAACCCTAACCCTCACCATAAGCCAAACCCTAACCCAAACACTAACCCTAACCTAACCCTAACTCTAACCCTAACCCTAAACCTAACCCTAACCCAAGCCCAAACACTAACCCCAAAAATAACCCTTACCCAAGCCATAATATTAACGCTAACACAAATCAAACCCTAACCCTAACCCTAACCCTAACCCTAACCCTAACCCTAAAACTAACCCAAACCCTAATCCTAACACTAACCCTATCCCTAACCCTAACCCTAACCCTAACACAAACCCTAACCCTAACCCTTACCCTAACCCTAACCCTATCCCAAACCCTAACACTAATCCAAACCCTAACCCTAACCCTAACCCTAACCCTAACCCTAACCCTAACCGAAACCCAAACCCTAATCCTAACACTAAACCTAACCCTAATCCTAATCCTAACACTAACGGCACCGAAGACCAAACCCTAAACCGAACCTTAACCCTAACCCTATCCCTATCGCCTAGCCCTAACCCCAACCCTAACCCTAAGCCAAACCCTAACCCTAACTCTAACCCTAACCCTAAACGTAACCCTAACCCAAGCCCAAACACTAACCCTAAATCTAACCCTAACCCTAACCCAAACCCTAACCCAAATCCTAACCCAAATCCTAACCATAACACTAAGCCTAACCCTAACCCTAACCCAAACCCTAACCCTCACCCTAACCCTAAACCCTAACCCTAACGATAACCTTAACCCTAATCCACACCCTAACGCAAACCCTAACCCTAGCTCTAAACCTAACCCAAACCCTAACCCTATACCTTACTCTAACCCAAACCCAAACACTAACCCTAACCCTAACCCTAAATCTAAACCTAACCCAAACCCAAACCCTAACCCTAAGCCTAACCCAAACCCTAAACCTAACCTAAACCCAAGCCCTAACCCTAACCCTAAACCTACCCCAAGCCCTAAAATTAACCGTAAACCTAACCCTAAGCCTAAACCTAACCCTAACCCTAATACAAACCCTAACCCTAACACTTACCCCAACCCTAGCCCTAACCCAAATCCTAACCCAAATCCTAACCATAACACTAAGCCTAACCCTAACCCTAACC
>CM069537.1:1267500-1317500 GCA_035773235.1 Eospalax fontanierii
AACCCTAACCCAAATCCTAACCGTAACACTAACCCTAACCCTAACCCTAACCCAAACCCTAACCCTCACCCTAACCCTAAACCCTAAGCCTAACGCTAACCTTAACCCTAATCCAACCCCTAACGCAAACCCTATACCTAACCCTAAACCTAACCCAACCCCTAACCGTATACCTTACTCTAACCCAAACCCAAACCCTACCCCTAACACTAACCGTAACCCTAACCCTAAGCCTACACCTATCCCAAACCCAAACCCTAAACCTAAGCCTAACCCAAACCCTAAACCTTACCTAAACCCAAGCCCTAACCCTAACCCTAACCCAAGCCCTAAAACTAACCCTAACCCTAACCCTAACCCTAACCCTAACCCTAACCCTAACCCTAACCCTAACCCTTACCCTAACCCTAACACTAACCCTAAACCAAACCAAAGCCTAACCCTAAGCCTAAACCTAACCCTAACCCTAATTCAAAACCTAACCCTAACACTTACCCTAACTGTAGCCCTAAGCCTAACCCTAACCCAAACCCGCACACTAAACCTAACCAGAACTCTAAACCTAACCCGAACCCTAAAATTAACCCTAAAAGAAACCGTAACATTAATCCTAACCCTAACCCTTACCCAAGCCCTAACCCTAACACTTACCCTAACCCTAACCGTAAGCCTAAACCTAACCCAAACCCACACCCTAACCCTAACACTAACACTAACCCCAACAGTAACCCTAACCCTAACCCTACCCCTAACTCAAACCTAAACCCTAAAATTAACCCTAAAAAAAACCCTAACCCTAACACTAATCCTAATTCTAACCCTAACCGTAACCATAACCCTAACCCAAACCCTAACCCTAACCCTAACACTAACCCTGACTCTAACCCAAATCCTAACCCTAAACCTAACCCTAAACCTAACCCTAACCCTAACGCTAAACCAAACCCTAACCCTAACCCTAACTCTAAACCAAACCCAAAACCTAAACTTAGTCCTAACCCTAAACCTATCACAAACCCTAATCCTAACACTAACCCTAACCCTAACCCTAACCCTAACCCTAACCTAAACCAAAGCACTAACCCTAACCCTAACCCTAACCCAAGCCCTAAACCTAACCCTAACCCTAACCCTAACCCAAACCTAAACCCTAACACAAACCCTAACCCTAACCCTAAACGAAACCTAAACCTTAACCCTAACCCTAACCCTAACCCTAACCCTAACCTAAACTCTATCACTAACCCTAACACTAACCCTACCCCAAATCAATCCCTAACCCTAACCCTAACCCTAACCCTAACCCTAAACCAACCTCTCACAGTAACCTTAACCTAACCCTAAACCCAACCCTAACCCTAAACATAACCTTAAACGAAACCGTAACCCTAGCCCTAACCCTAACACTAACCCTGACCCTAACCCAAATCCTAACCCTAACCCTAACCCTAACCCTAACCCTAACCCAAACCCTAACCCTAACCCTAACCCTAAACCTAACACAAACCCTAAACCTAAACCTAAACCTACCCTAAACCCTAACCGTAACACTAACACTAACCCTATCCCTATCGCCTAGCCCTAACCCTAACTCTAACCCTAACCCTAAAGCTAACCCTAACCCAAGCCCAAACAGTAACCCCAAAAATAACCCTTACCCTATCGATAACATTAACCCTAACACAAACCAAGCCCTAAACCTAACCCTAACCCTAAACCTAACCCTAACCCTAAAATTAACCCAAACCCTAATCCTAACACTAACCCGATCCCTAACCCTAACCCTAACCCTAACACAAACCCTAACCCTAACCCTTACCCTAACCCTAACCCTATCCCAAACCCTAACACTAATCCAAACCCTAACCCTAACCCTAATCCTAACCGAAACCCAAACCCTAATCCTAACAATAAACCTAACCCTAATGCTAATCCTAACACTAACGGTAACCCAAGCCCAAACCCTAAACCGAACCCTAACCCTAACCCTATACCTATGGCCTAGCCTTAAACCCAACCCTAACCCTAAGCCAAACCCTAAGCCTAACTCTAACCCTAACCCTAAACGTAACCCTAACCCAAGCCCAAACACTAACCCTAAACCTAACCCTAACCCTAACCCAAACCCTAACCCAAATCGTAACCGTAACACTAACCCTAACCCTAACCCTAACCCAAACCCTAACCCTCACCCTAACCCTAAACCCTAACCCTAACCCTAACCTTAACCCTAATCCAAACCCTAACGCAAACACTAACCCTAACCCTAAACCTAACCCAAACCCTAACCCTATACCTTACTCTAACCCAAACCCAAACCCTAACCCTAACCCTAACCGTAACCCTAACCCTAAACCTAAACCTAACCCAAACCCATACCCTAACCCTAAGCCTAACCCAAACCCTAAACCTAACCTAAACCCAAGAACTAACTCTAACCCTAACCCAAGCCCTAAAACTAACCCTAACCCTAACCCTAACCCTAACCGTAACCCTAACCCTTACCCTAACCCTAACACTAACCCTAAACCAAACCAAAGCCTAAACCTAAGCCTAAACCTAACCCTAACCCTAATTCAAAACCTAACCCTAACACTTACCCTAACCGTAGCCCTAAGCCTAACCCTAACTCAAACCCGCACACTAAACCTAACCCGAACCCTAAACCTAAACCGAACCCTAAACCGAACCCTAAACGAAACCGTAACCCTAACCCTAACCCTAACCCTTACCCAAACCCTAAACCTAACCCTTACCCTAACCCTAACCGTAAGCCTAAACCTAACCAAAACCCACACCCTAACCCTAACATTAACACTAACCCCAATCGTATCCCTAACCCTATCCCTAACCCTAACTCAAACCTAAACCCTAACACTAACCCTAAAACAAACCCTAACCCTAAAACTAATCCTAATTCTAAACCTAACCATAACCATAACCATAACCCAAACCCTAACCCTAACCCTAACACTAACCCTGACTCTAACCCAAATCCTAACCCTAAACCTAACCCTAAACCTAACCCTAACCCTAACGCTAAACCAAACCCTAACCCTAACCCTAACTCTAACCCAAACCCAAAACCTAAACTTAATCCTAACCCTAAACCTATCACAAACCCTAATCCTAACACTAACCCTAACCCTAACCTAAACCAAAGCACTAACCCTAACCCTAACCCTAACCCAAGCCCTAAAACTAACCCTAACCATAACCCTAACCCAAACCTAAACCCTAACACAAACCCTAACCCTAACCCTAAACCAAACCTAAACCTTAACCCTAACCCTAACCCTAACCCTAACCTAAACTCTATCACTAACCCTAACACTAACCCTACCCCAAACCAATCCGTAACCCTAACCCTAACCCTAACCCAAAACCAACCTCTCACAGTAACCTTAACCTAACCCTAACCCCAAACCTAACCCTTACCCTATCCGTAATATTAACCCTAACGCAAATCAAACCCTAACCCTAACCCTAACCCTAACCCAAAACCTAAACCTAAACCTAACCCTAATACTAAACCTAACCCTAACCCTAACCCTAAACCTAATCCTAACCCCAACCCTAACATTAAACCTAACCTTAAACGAAACCCTAACCCTAACCCTAACACTAACCCTGACCCTAAACCAAACCCTAACCCTAACCCTAACCCTAACCCTAACTCAAACCCAAACCCTAACCCTAACTGTAACCCTAAACCTAACACAAACCCTAAACCTAAACCTAACCCTACCCTAAACCCTAATGGTAACACTAACCCTAACCCTATCCCTATTGCCTAGCCCTAACCCTAACTCTAAACCTAACTCTAACCCTAACTCTAACCCTAAGCCAAACCTTAACCCTAACTCTAACCCTAATCCTAAACCTAACCCTAACACTAACTCTAATCCTAACCCCAAACCTAACCCTAAACCTAACGCTAAACCAAACCCCAACTCTAAACCTTACTCTAACGCAAACCTAAAACTTAACCCTAACCTTAATACTAAACCTAACCCCAACCCTAAACTACCCCTAACCCTAATCCTAACCCTAAAACTTCCCCTAACCCTAACACTAACCCTAAACCAAACCAAACCGAAACTATAAACCTAAACCTAACCATAACACTAACCCAAACCCTAAACCTAACACAAACCCTAACCATAACACTAAAACTAACCCTAACCAAATCCTAACCCTAAACCTAACCCTAACCCAAACCCTAAACCTAAACGTAACCTAACCCAAACCCTAACCCGATCACTTGCTCTAACCCAAACCCAAACCCTAACCCTAACCCTAAACCTAACCTAAACACAAACCCTAACCCTAACCCTAACCCAAACCTTAAACCTAACCTAAACCCAAACCCTAACCCTAAACCTAACCCTAAACCAAACCTAAACCCTAACCCTAACCATAACCCTAACCCTAACCCTAATCCTAAACCTAACCCTAACCCTAACCCTAACCCCAACCCTAACCCTAAACCTAACTCTAAACCAAACCCGAAATGTAAACCTAACTCTAAACCAAACCTCAACCTTAACCCTAAACTTAATCCTAAACCAAACCCTAACCCTAACCCTAACACTAACCCTAATCATAACACTAACACTAACGCTAACCATAACATTAACACTAACCCTAATCCAAACCCAAACTTCAACCCTATCCCTAACCAAAACCCTAACCCTAACCCTAACCCTAACCCAAACCCTAACCCAAACCCTAACCCTAATCCTAAACCTAACCCTAACCCTAACCCTAACCCTAACCCCAACCCTAACCCTAAACCTAACCCTAAACCAAACACGAACTCTAAACCTAACTCTAAACCAAACCTCAACCTTAACCCTAACCTTAATCCTAACCCTAACCCTAACCCTAAACCACCCCTAAGAATAACCCTAACCCTAACTCTTCCCCTAACCCTAACTCTAACCCTAATCCTAACACTAACACTAACGTTAACCATAACCATAACCCTAACCCTAACCCAAACACAAACTTCAACCCTAACCCTAACCAAAACCCAAACTTCAACCCTAACCCTAACCAAAACCCTTACCCTAACCTAACCCTAACCCAAACGCAAACCCTAATCCTAACACTAACACTAACGCTAACCCTAAACCTAACCCTAAGCCAATCCAAAACATACTCCTATAACTAAACCTAACACTAACCCAAGCCCAAACACTAATCCTAACCCTAACCCTAACCCTAAAACCTAACCCTAACCCTAACCTTAACCCTAACCCAAACCCAAACCCTAATCCTAACACTAACACTAACGCTAACCCTAACCCTAACCCTAACCCTAAGCCAAACCAAAACTTACTCCTATCCCTAAACCTAACACTAACGCAAGCCCAAACACTAATCCTAACCCTAACCCTAACCCTAAAACCTAACCCTAACCCTAACCTTAAACCTAACCCTAACCCAAACCGAAACCCTAACCCTAACCCTAACCCTAAACCTAACACAAACCCTAAACCTAAATCTAACCCTACCCTAACCCCTAACCGTAACACTAACCCTAACCCTATCGCTATCGCCTAGCCCTAACCCTAACTCTAACCCTAAGCCAAACCCTAACCCTAACTCTAACCCTAACCCTAAACCTAACCCTAACCCAAACCCAATCACTAACCCTAAACCTAACCCTAACCCTAACTCAAACCGTAACCCTAACCATAAACCTAACTGTATCCCTAACCTTAACCCTAACCCAAACCCTAACCCAAACCCTACCCCTAACCCTAACCCTAACCCGAACCCTAACACTAAGCCTATCCCAAACTCTAAACCTAACCTAAACCCAAGCCCTCACTCTAACCCTAAGCCTAACCCAAGCCCTAAAAGAAACCCTAACCTTAATCCTAACCCAAACCTGAACCCTAACCCAAACCCAAACTCTAACACTAACCTAAACCCTATCCCTAACCCTAACACTAACCCAAACCCTAACCCTAACCGAAACCCAAACCCTAATCCTAACACTAAACCTAACCCTAACACTAACCCTAACCCAAGCCCAAACACTAACCCCAACCCTAACCCTAACCCTATCCCTATCGCCTAGCCCTAACCCTAACCCTAACCATAATCAAACCCTAACCCAAACACTAACCCTAACCTAACCCTAACTCTAACCGTAACCCTAAACCTAACCATAACCCAAGCCCAAACACTAACCCCAAAAATAACCCTTACCCTATCGATAACATTTACCCAAACACAAACCAAACCCTAACCCTAACCCTAACCCTAACCCTAAAACTTACCCAAACCCTAATCCTAACACTAACCCTATCCCTAACCCTAACCCTAACCCTAACACAAACCCTAACCCTAACCCTTACCTTAACCCTAACCCTATCCCAAACCCTAACACTAATCCAAACCCTAAACCTAACCCTAACCCTAACCGAAACCCAAACCCTGATCCTAACACTAACCCTATCCCTAACTCTTACCCTAACCCTAACACAAACCCTAACCCTAACCCTTACCGTAACCCTAACCCTATCCCAAACCCTAACACTAATCCAAACCATCCAAACCCTAACCCTAACACTAACCCTAACCCTAACCGAAACCCAAACCCTAATCCTAACACTAAACCTAACCCTAATGCTAATCCTAACACTAACGGTAACCCAAGCCCAAACCCTAAACCGAACCTTAAACCTAACCCTATCCCTATCGCCTAGCCCTAACCCCAACCCTAACCCTAAGCCAAACCCTAAGCCTAACTCTAAACCTAACCCTAAACGTAACCCTAACCCAAGCCCAAACACTATCCCTAAACCTAACCCTAACCCTAACCCATACCCTAACCCAAATCCTAACCCAAATCCTAACCGTAACACTAACCCTAACCCTAACCTTAACCCAAACCCTAACCCTCACCCTAACCCTAAACCCTAACCCTAACCCTAACCTTAACCCTAATCCAAACCCTAACTCAAACCCTAACCCTAACCCTAAACCTAACCCAAACCCTAACCCTATACCTTACTCTAACCCAAACCCAAACACTAACCCTAACCCTAACCGTAACCCTAACCCTAAACCTAAACCTAACCCAAACCCAAACCCTAACCGTAAGCCTAACCCTAACCCTAAACCTAACCTAAACCCAAGCCCTAACCCTAACCCTAACCCAAGCCCTAAAACTAACCCTAACCCTAACCCTAACCCTAACCCTAACCGTAACCCTAACCCTTACCCTAACCCTAACACTAACCCTAAACCAAACCAAAGCCTAAACCTAAGCCTAAACCTAACCCTAACCCTAATTCAAAACCTAACCCTAACACTTACCCTAACCGTAGCCCTAAGCCTAACCCTAACTCAAACCCGCACACTAAACCTAACCCGAACCCTAAACCTAAACCGAACCCTAAACCTAACCCTAAACGAAACCGTAACCCTAACACTAACCCTAACCCTTACCCAAACCCTAAACCTAACCCTTACCCTAACCCTAACCGTAAGCCTAAAACTAACCAAAACCCACACCCTAACCCTAACATTAACACAAACCCCAATCGTATCCCTAACCCTAACTCAAACCTAAACCCTAACACTAACCCTAAAACAAACCCTAACCCTAAAACTAATCCTAATTCTAACCCTAACCATAACCATAACCCTAACCCAAACCCTTACTCTAACCCTAACACTATCCCTGACTCTAACCCAAATCCTTAACCTAAACCTAACCCTAAACCTAACCCTAACCCTAACGCTAAACCAAACCCTAACCCTAACCCTAACTCTAACCCAAACCCAAAACCTAAACTTAATCCTAACCCTAAACCTATCACAAACCCTAATCCTAACACTAACCCTAACCCTAATCCTAGCCCTAACCCTAACCTAAACCAAAATACTAACCCTAACCCAAGCCCTAAAACTAACCCTAAACCTAACCCTAACCCAAACCCTAAACCTAACACTTACCCTAACTCTAACCCTAAGCCTAATCCTAAACCAAACCCACACCCTAACCCTAACCCTAACCCTAACGCTAACCCTAATCTAAACCGAAACCCTAACCCTAAACCTAACCCAAACCCAAACTTCAACCCTAACCCTAACCCTAACCCTAACCCTAACCCTAACCCTAACCCAAACCCTAATCCTAACACTAACGATAACGCTAACCTTAACCCTAATCCTAACCCTAAGCCAAACCAAAACCTACTCCTATCCCTAAACCTAACCCTAACCCAAGCCCAAACACTAACCCTAAACCTAAACCTAACCCTAAAACCTAACCCTAAACCTAAACTTAACCCAAACCTGAACCCTAACCCAAACCCTAACCCTAACCCTCACCTAAATCCTATCCCTAACCCTAACACTAACCAAAACCCTAACCCTAATCCTAACCCTAACCGAAACCCAAACCCTAATCCTAACACTAAACCTAAACCTAATCCTAATCCAAACACTAACCGTAACCCAAGCCCAAACCCTAACCCGAACCCTAACCCTAACCCTAACCCTAACCCTAACCCTAACCCTAACCCTAACCCGAACCCTAACATTAAGCCTAACCCAAACTCTAAACCTAAACTAAACCCAAGCCCTAACTCTAACCCTAAGCCTAACCCAAGAGCTAAAACTAACCCTAACCCTACCCTAACCCTAACCCTAAACCTATCCCAAACCCTAATCCTAACCCTAAACGAAACCCAAACCCTAATCCTAACACTAAACCTAACCCTAATCCTAACCCTAACACTAACCCTAACCCAAGCCCAAACACTAACCCCAACCCTAACCCTAACCCTATCCCTATCGCCTAGCCCTAAACCTAACCCTAACCCTAAGCCAAACCCTAACCCTAACTTTAACCCTAACCCTAAACCTAAACCTAACCCAAGCCCAACCACTAACCCCAAACCTAAACCTTACACTATCCATAATTTTAACCCTAACACAAACCAAACCCTAAGCCAAACCCTAACCCTAACCATAACCCTAAACCTAACCCAAACCCTAATCCTAACACGAACCCTAACCCTAACCCTAACCCTAACACAAACCCTAACCCTAACCCTTACCCTAATCCTAACCCTATCCCAAAACCTAACACTAACCCAAAGCCTAACCATAACCCTAAACCTAACCGAAACCCAAACCCTAATGCTAACACTAAACCTAACCCTAATCCTAATCCTAACACTAACCGTAACCCAAGTCCAAACCCTAACCCGAACCCTAACCCTAACCCTATCCCTATCGCCTAGCCCTAACCCCAACCCTAACCCTAAGCCAAACCCTAACCCTAACTCTAACCCTAACGCTAAACCTAACCCTAACCCAAGCCCAAACACTAACCCTAAACCTAACCTTAACCCTAACCCAAACCCTAACACAAATCCTAACCCTAACCCTCACCCTAACACAAACCGTAACCCTAACCTTAACAATAAACCTAAACCTACCCCAAACCCTAACCGTAACACTAACAGTAACCCTAACCCTAACCCTAACCCAAACCCTAACCCTCACCCTAACCCTATCCCGTAACCCTAACCCTAAACGTAACCCTAATCCAAACCCTAAACCAAACCCTAAAAAAAACCCTAAACCTAACCCAAACCCTAACCGTATACGTTACTCTAACCCAAACCCAAACCCTACCCCTAACCCTAACCGTAACCCTAAACCTAAACCTGAACCTAACCCAAACCCAAACCCTAACCCTATGCCTAAAACAAACCCTAAACCTAACCTAAACCCAAGCCGTAACCGTAACCCTAACCCTAACCCAAGCCCTAAAACTAACCCTAACCCTAACTCTAACCCTAACCATAACCCTTACCCTAACACTAACACTAACCCTAAACCAAACCAAATCCTAACCCTAAGCCTAAAACTAAACCTAACCCTAATTCAAACCCTAACGCTAACACTTACCCTAACCCTAGCCCTAAGCCTAACCCTAACCCAAACCCGCACACTAAACCTAACCCGAACCCTAAATCTAACCCTAAACGAAACCCTAACCCTAACACTAACCCTAACCCTTACCCAAGGCCTAACCGTAACCCTTAACCTAACCCTAACCCTAAACCTAACCCTATCCCTAACTCAAACCTAAACCCTAACACTAACCCTAACCCAAACCCTAACCCTAACGCTAATCCTAATCCTAATCCTAACCATAACCATAATCTAAACCAAACCATAACCCTAACCCTAACCCTAACCCTAACGCTAAACCAAACCCTAACCCTAACCCGAACCCTAACCCAAACCCAAAACCTAACCTTAATCTTAACCCTAACCCTAACACAAACCCTAATCCTAACACTAACCCTAACCCTAACCCTAACATAAACCCAAGCACTAACCCTATCCCTAACCCTAACCCAAGACCTAAAACTAACCGTAACCCTAACCCTAACCCAAACCTAAACCCTAACACAAACCCTAACACAAACCCTAAACCAAACCTAAACGCTAACCCTAACCCTAACCCTAACCCTAACCTAAACTCTATCACTAACCCTAACACTAACCCTACCCCAAACCAATCCTAACCCTAACCCTAACCCTAACCCCAAACCAACCTCTCACAGTAACCTTAAGCTAACCCTAACCCCAAACCTAACCCTTGCCCTATCCGTAATATTAACCCTAACCCAAATCAAACCCTAACCCTAACCCTAACCCTAACCCAAAACCTAAACCTAAACCTAACCCTAATCCTAAACCTAACCCTAACCCTAACCCTAAACCTAATCCTAACCCCAACCCTAACCCTAAACCTAACCTTAAACGAAACCCTAACCCTAACCCTAACACTAACCCTGACGCTAAACCAAACCCTAACCCTAACCCTAACCCTAACACTAACACTAACCCCAACAGTAACCCTAACCCTAACCCTACCCCTAACTCAAACCTAAACCCTAAAATTAACCCTAAAAAAAACCCTAACCCTAACACTAATCCTAATTCTAACCCTAACCGTAACCATAACCCTAACCCAAACCCTAACCCTAACCCTAACACTAACCCTGACTCTAACCCAAATCCTAACCCTAAACCTAACCCTAAACCTAACCCTAACCCTAACGCTAAACCAAACCCTATCCCTAACCTAAACTCTAAACCAAACCCAAAACCTAAACTTAGTCCTATCCCTAAACCTATCACAAACCCTAATCCTAACACTAACCCTAACCCTAACCCTAACCCTAACCCTAACCCTAACCTAAACCAAAGCACTAACCCTAACCCTAACCCTAACCCAAGCCCTAAACCTAACCCTAACCCTAACCCTAACCCAAACCTAAACCCTAACACAAACCCTAACCCTAACCCTAAACGAAACCTAAACCTTAACCCTAACCCTAACCCTAACCCTAACCCTAACCTAAACTCTATCACTAACCCTAACACTAACCCTACCCCAAATCAATCCCTAACCCTAACCCTAACCCTAACCCTAACCCTAAACCAACCTCTCACAGTAACCTTAACCTAACCCTAAACCCAACCCTAACCCTAAACATAACCTTAAACGAAACCGTAACCCTAGCCCTAACCCTAACACTAACCCTGACCCTAACCCAAATCCTAACCCTAACCCTAACCCTAACCCTAACCCTAACCCAAACCCTAACCCTAACCCTAACCCTAAACCTAACACAAACCCTAAACCTAAACCTAAACCTACCCTAAACCCTAACCGTAACACTAACACTAACCCTATCCCTATCGCCTAGCCCTAACCCTAACTCTAACCCTAACCCTAAAGCTAACCCTAACCCAAGCCCAAACAGTAACCCCAAAAATAACCCTTACCCTATCGATAACATTAACCCTAACACAAACCAAGCCCTAAACCTAACCCTAACCCTAAACCTAACCCTAACCCTAAAATTAACCCAAACCCTAATCCTAACACTAACCCGATCCCTAACCCTAACCCTAACCCTAACACAAACCCTAACCCTAACCCTTACCCTAACCCTAACCCTATCCCAAACCCTAACACTAATCCAAACCCTAACCCTAACCCTAATCCTAACCGAAACCCAAACCCTAATCCTAACAATAAACCTAACCCTAATGCTAATCCTAACACTAACGGTAACCCAAGCCCAAACCCTAAACCGAACCCTAACCCTAACCCTATCCCTATCGCCTAGCCTTAACCCCAACCCTAACCCTAAGCCAAACCCTAAGCCTAACTCTAACCCTAACCCTAAACGTAACCCTAACCCAAGCCCAAACACTAACCCTAAACCTAAACCTAACCCTAACCCAAACCCTAACCCAAATCGTAACCGTAACACTAACCCTAACCCTAACCCTAACCCAAACCCTAACCCTCACCCTAACCCTAAACCCTAACCCTAACCCTAACCTTAACCCTAATCCAAACCCTAACGCAAACACTAACCCTAACCCTAAACCTAACCCAAACCCTAACCCTATACCTTACTCTAACCCAAACCCAAACCCTAACCCTAACCCTAACCGTAACCCTAACCCTAAACCTAAACCTAACCCAAACCCATACCCTAACCCTAAGCCTAACCCAAACCCTAAACCTAACCTAAACCCAAGAACTAACTCTAACCCTAACCCAAGCCCTAAAACTAACCCTAACCCTAACCCTAACCCTAACCGTAACCCTAACCCTTACCCTAACCCTAACACTAACCCTAAACCAAACCAAAGCCTAAACCTAAGCCTAAACCTAACCCTAACCCTAATTCAAAACCTAACCCTAACACTTACCCTAACCGTAGCCCTAAGCCTAACCCTAACTCAAACCCGCACACTAAACCTAACCCGAACCCTAAACCTAAACCGAACCCTAAACCTAACCCTAAACGAAACCGTAACCCTAACCCTAACCCTAACCCTTACCCAAACCCTAAACCTAACCCTTACCCTAACCCTAACCGTAAGCCTAAACCTAACCAAAACCCACACCCTAACCCTAACATTAACACTAACCCCAATCGTATCCCTAACCCTATCCCTAACCCTAACTCAAACCTAAACCCTAACACTAACCCTAAAACAAACCCTAACCCTAAAACTAATCCTAATTCTAAACCTAACCATAACCATAACCATAACCCAAACCCTAACCCTAACCCTAACACTAACCCTGACTCTAACCCAAATCCTAACCCTAAACCTAACCCTAAACCTAACCCTAACCCTAACGCTAAACCAAACCCTAACCCTAACCCTAACTCTAACCCAAACCCAAAACCTAAACTTAATCCTAACCCTAAACCTATCACAAACTCTAATCCTAACACTAACCCTAACCCTAACCTAAACCAAAGCACTAACCCTAACCCTAACCCTAACCCAAGCCCTAAAACTAACCCTAACCATAACCCTAACCCAAACCTAAACCCTAACACAAACCCTAACCCTAACCCTAAACCAAACCTAAACCTTAACCCTAACCCTAACCCTAACCCTAACCTAAACTCTATCACTAACCCTAACACTAACCCTACCCCAAACCAATCCGTAACCCTAACCCTAACCCTAACCCAAAACCAACCTCTCACAGTAACCTTAACCTAACCCTAACCCCAAACCTAACCCTTACCCTATCCGTAATATTAACCCTAACGCAAATCAAACCCTAACCCTAACCCTAACCCTAACCCAAAACCTAAACCTAAACCTAACCCTAATACTAAACCTAACCCTAACCCTAACCCTAAACCTAATCCTAACCCCAACCCTAACATTAAACCTAACCTTAAACGAAACCCTAACCCTAACCCTAACACTAACCCTGACCCTAAACCAAACCCTAACCCTAACCCTAACCCTAACCCTAACTCAAACCCAAACCCTAACCCTAACTGTAACCCTAAACCTAACACAAACCCTAAACCTAAACCTAACCCTACCCTAAACCCTAATGGTAACACTAACCCTAACCCTATCCCTATTGCCTAGCCCTAACCCTAACTCTAAACCTAACTCTAACCCTAACTCTAACCCTAAGCCAAACCTTAACCCTAACTCTACCCCTAATCCTAAACCTAACCCTAACACTAACTCTAATCCTAACCCCAAACCTAACCCTAAACCTAACGCTAAACCAAACCCCAACTCTAAACCTTACTCTAACGCAAACCTAAAACTTAACCCTAACCTTAATCCTAACCCTAACCCTAACCCTAAACTACCCCTAACCCTAATCCTAACCCTAAAACTTCCCCTAACCCTAACACTAACCCTAAACCAAACCAAACCGAAACTATAAACCTAAACCTAACCCTAACACTAACCCAAACCCTAAACCTAACACAAACCCTAACCATAACACTAAAACTAACCCTAACCAAATCCTAACCCTAAACCTAACCCTAACCCAAACCCTAAACCTAAACGTAACCTAACCCAAACCCTAACCCGATCACTTGCTCTAACCCAAACCCAAACCCTAACCCTAACCCTAAACCTAACCTAAACACAAACCCTAACCCTAACCCTAACCCAAACCTTAAACCTAACCTAAACCCAAACCCTAACCCTAAACCTAACCCTAAACCAAACCTAAACCCTAACCCTAACCATAACCCTAACCCTAACCCTAATCCTAAACCTAACCCTAACCCTAACCCTAACCCCAACCCTAACCCTAAACCTAACTCTAAACCAAACCCGAAATGTAAACCTAACTCTAAACCAAACCTCAACCTTAACCCTAAACTTAATCCTAAACCAAACCCTAACCCTAACCCTAACACTAACCCTAATCATAACACTAACACTAACGCTAACCATAACATTAACACTAACCCTAATCCAAACCCAAACTTCAACCCTATCCCTAACCAAAACCCTAACCCTAACCCTAACCCTAACCCAAACCCTAACCCAAACCCTAACCCTACTCCTAAACCTAACCCTAACCCTAACCCTAACCCTAACCCCAACCCTAACCCTAAACCTAACCCTAAACCAAACCCGAACTCTAAACCTAACTCTAAACCAAACCTCAACCTTAACCCTAACCTTAATCCTAACCCTAACCCTAACCCTAAACCACCCCTAAGAATAACCCTAACCCTAACTCTTCCCCTAACCCTAACTCTAACCCTAATCCTAACACTAACACTAACGTTAACCATAACCATAACCCTAACCCTAACCCAAACACAAACTTCAACCCTAACCCTAACCAAAACCCAAACTTCAACCCTAACCCTAACCAAAACCCTTACCCTAACCTAACCCTAACCCAAACGCAAACCCTAATCCTAACACTAACACTAACGCTAACCCTAAACCTAACCCTAAGCCAATCCAAAACATACTCCTATAACTAAACCTAACACTAACCCAAGCCCAAACACTAATCCTAACCCTAACCCTAACCCTAAAACCTAACCCTAACCCTAACCTTAACCCTAACCCAAACCCAAACCCTAATCCTAACACTAACACTAACGCTAACCCTAACCCTAACCCTAACCCTAAGCCAAACCAAAACTTACTCCTATCCCTAAACCTAACACTAACGCAAGCCCAAACACTAATCCTAACCCTAACCCTAACCCTAAAACCTAACCCTAACCCTAACCTTAAACCTAACCCTAACCCAAACCGAAACCCTAACCCTAACCCTAACCCTAAACCTAACACAAACCCTAAACCTAAATCTAACCCTACCCTAAACCCTAACCGTAACACTAACCCTATCCCTATCGCTATCGCCTAGCCCTAACCCTAACTCTAACCCTAAGCCAAACCCTAACCCTAACTCTAACCCTAACCCTAAACCTAACCCTAACCCAAACCCAAACACTAACCCTAAACCTAACCCTAACCCTAACTCAAACCGTAACCCTAACCATAAACCTAACTGTATCCCTAACCTTAACCCTAACCCAAACCCTAACCCAAACCCTACCCCTAACCCTAACCCTAACCCGAACCCTAACACTAAGCCTATCCCAAACTCTAAACCTAACCTAAACCCAAGCCCTCACTCTAACCCTAAGCCTAACCCAAGCCCTAAAAGAAACCCTAACCTTAATCCTAACCCAAACCTGAACCCTAACCCAAACCCAAACTCTAACACTAACCTAAACCCTATCCCTAACCCTAACACTAACCCAAACCCTAACCCTAACCGAAACCCAAACCCTAATCCTAACACTAAACCTAACCCTAACACTAACCCTAACCCAAGCCCAAACACTAACCCCAACCCTAACCCTAACCCTATCCCTATCGCCTAGCCCTAACCCTAACCCTAACCATAATCAAACCCTAACCCAAACACTAACCCTAACCTAACCCTAACTCTAACCGTAACCCTAAACCTAACCCTAACCCAAGCCCAAACACTAACCCCAAAAATAACCCTTACCCTATCGATAACATTTACCCAAACACAAACCAAACCCTAACCCTAACCCTAACCCTAACCCTAAAACTTACCCAAACCCTAATCCTAACACTAACCCTATCCCTAACCCTAACCCTAACCCTAACACAAACCCTAACCCTAACCCTTACCTTAACCCTAACCCTATCCCAAACCCTAACACTAATCCAAACCCTAAACCTAACCCTAACCCTAACCGAAACCCAAACCCTAATCCTAACACTAACCCTATCCCTAACTCTAACCCTAACCCTAACACAAACCCTAACCCTAACCCTTACCGTAACCCTAACCCTATCCCAAACCCTAACACTAATCCAAACCATCCAAACCCTAACCCTAACACTAACCCTAACCCTAACCGAAACCCAAACCCTAATCCTAACACTAAACCTAACCCTAATGCTAATCCTAACACTAACGGTAACCCAAGCCAAAACCCTAAACCGAACCTTAAACCTAACCCTATCCCTATCGCCTAGCCCTAACCCCAACCCTAACCCTAAGCCAAACCCTAAGCCTAACTCTAAACCTACCCCTAACCGTAACCCTAACCCAAGCCCAAACACTATCCCTAAACCTAACCCTAACCCTAACCCATACCCTAACCCAAATCCTAACCCAAATCCTAACCGTAACACTAACCCTAACCCTAACCTTAACCCAAACCCTAACCCTCACCCTAACCCTAAACCCTAACCCTAACCCTAACCCTAACCTTAACCCTAATCCAAACCCTAACTCAAACCCTAACCCTAACCCTAAACCTAACCCAAACCCTAACCCTATACCTTACTCTAACCCAAACCCAAACACTAACCCTAACCCTAACCGTAACCCTAACCCTAAACCTAAACCTAACCCAAACCCAAACCCTAACCGTAAGCCTAACCCAAACCCTAAACCTAACCTAAACCCAAGCCCTAACCCTAACCCTAACCCAAGCCCTAAAACTAACCCTAACCCTAACCCTAACCCTAACCCTAACCGTAACCCTAACCCTTACCCTAACCCTAACACTAACCCTAAACCAAACCAAAGCCTAAACCTAAGCCTAAACCTAACCCTAACCCTAATTCAAAACCTAACCCTAACACTTACCCTAACCGTAGCCCTAAGCCTAACCCTAACTCAAACCCGCACACTAAACCTAACCCGAACCCTAAACCTAAACCGAACCCTAAACCTAACCCTAAACGAAACCGTAACCCTAACCCTAACCCTAACCCTTACCCAAACCCTAAACCTAACCCTTACCCTAACCCTAACCGTAAGCCTAAAACTAACCAAAACCCACACCCTAACCCTAACATTAACACAAAACCCAATCGTATCCCTAACCCTAACTCAAACCTAAACCCTAACACTAACCCTAAAACAAACCCTATCCCTAAAACTAATCCTAATTCTAACCCTAACCATAACCATAACCCTAACCCAAACCCTAACTCTAACCCTGACACTAACCCTGACTCTAACCCAAATCCTTAACCTAAACCTAACCCTAAACCTAACCCTAACCCTAACCCTAAACCAACCCCTAACCCTAACACTAACTCTAACCCAAACCCAAAACCTAAACTTAATCCTAACCCTAAACCTATCACAAACCATAATCCTAACACTAACCCTAACCCTAATCCTAACCCTAACCCTAACCTAAACCAAAGTACTAACCCTAACCCAAGCCCTAAAACTAACCCTAAACCTAACCCTAACCCAAACCCTAAACCTAACACTTACCCTAACTCTAACCCTAAGCCTAATCCTAAACCAAACCCACACCCTAACCCTAACCATAACCCTAACGCTAACCCTAACCTAAACCGAAACCCTAACCCTAAACCTAACCCAAACCCAAACTTCAACCCTAACCCTAACCCTAACCCTAACCCTAACCCTAACCCTAACCCAAACCCTAATCCTAACACTAACGATAACGCTAACCTTAACCCTAATCCTAACCCTAAGCCAAACCAAAACCTACTCCTATCCCTAAACCTAACCCTAACCCAAGCCCAAACACTAACCCTAAACCTAAACCTAACCCTAAAACCTAACCCTAAACCTAAACTTAACCCAAACCTGAACCCTAACCCAAACCCTAACCCTAACCCTCACCTAAATCCTATCCCTAACCCTAACACTAACCAAAACCCTAACCCTAATCCTAACCCTAACCGAAACCCAAACCCTAATCCTAACACTAAACCTAAACCTAATCCTAATCCAAACACTAACCGTAACCCAAGCCCAAACCCTAACCCGAACCCTAACCCTAACCCTAACCCTAACCCTAACCCTAACCCTAACCCTAACCCGAACCCTAACATTAAGCCTAACCCAAACTCTAAACCTAAACTAAACCCAAGCCCTAACTCTAACCCTAAGCCTAACCCAAGAGCTAAAACTAACCCTAACCCTACCCTAACCCTAACCCTAAACCTATCCCAAACCCTAATCCTAACCCTAAACGAAACCCAAACCCTAATCCTAACACTAAACCTAACCCTAATCCTAACCCTAACACTAACCCTAACCCAAGCCCAAACACTAACCCCAACCCTAACCCTAACCCTATCCCTATCGCCTAGCCCTAAACCTAACCCTAACCCTAAGCCAAACCCTAACCCTAACTTTAACCCTAACCCTAAACCTAAACCTAACCCAAGCCCAACCACTAACCCCAAACCTAAACCTTACACTATCCATAATTTTAACCCTAACACAAACCAAACCCTAAGCCAAACCCTAACCCTAACCATAACCCTAAACCTAACCCAAACCCTAATCCTAACACGAACCCTAACCCTAACCCTAACCCTAACACAAACCCTAACCCTAACCCTTACCCTAATCCTAACCCTATCCCAAAACCTAACACTAACCCAAAGCCTAACCATAACCCTAACCCTAACCGAAACCCAAACCCTAATGCTAACACTAAACCTAACCCTAATCCTAATCCTAACACTAACCGTAACCCAAGTCCAAACCCTAACCCGAACCCTAACCCTAACCCTATCCCTATCGCCTAGCCCTAACCCCAACCCTAACCCTAAGCCAAACCCTAACCCTAACTCTAAACCTAACGCTAAACCTAACCCTAACCCAAGCCCAAACACTAACCCTAAACCTAACCTTAACCCTAACCCAAACCCTAACACAAATCCTAACCCTAACCCTCACCCTAACACAAACCGTAACCCTAACCTTAACAATAAACCTAAACCTACCCCAAACCCTAACCGTAACACTAACAGAAACCCTAACCCTCACCCTAACGCAAATCCTAACCCTCACCCTAACCCTATCCCGTAACCCTAACCCTAAACGTAACCCTAATCCAAACCCTAAACCAAACCCTAAAAAAAACCCTAAACCTAACCCAAACCCTAACCGTATACGTTACTCTAACCCAAACCCAAACCCTACCCCTAACCCTAACCGTAACCCTAAACCTAAACCTGGACCTAACCCAAACCCAAACCCTAACCCTATGCCTAAAACAAACCCTAAACCTAACCTAAACCCAAGCCGTAACCGTAACCCTAACCCTAACCCAAGCCCTAAAACTAACCCTAACCCTAACTCTAACCCTAACCATAACCCTTACCCTAACACTAACACTAACCCTAAACCAGACCAAATCCTAACCCTAAGCCTAAACCTAAACCTAACCCTAATTCATACACTAACACTAACACTTACCCTAACCCTAGCCCTAAGCCTAACCCTAACCCAAACCCGCACACTAAACCTAACCCGAACCCTAAATCTAACCCTAAACGAAACCCTAACCCTAACACTAACCCTAACCCTTACCCAAGCCCTAACCGTAACCCTTAACCTAACAATAACCCTAAACCTAACCCTATCCCTAACTCAAACCTAAACCCTAACACTAACCCTAACCCAAACCCTAACCCTAACGCTAATCCTAATCCTAATCCTAACCATAACCATAATCTAAACCAAACCATAACCCTAACCCTAACCCTAACCCTAACGCTAAACCAAACCCTAACCCTAACCCGAACCCTAACCCAAACCCAAAACCTAACCTTAATCTTAACCCTAACCCTAACACAAACCCTAATCCTAACACTAACCCTAACCCTAACCCTAACATAAACCCAAGCACTAACCCTATCCCTAACCCTAACCCAAGACCTAAAACTAACCGTAACCCTAACCCTAACCCAAACCTAAACCCTAACACAAACCCTAACACAAACCCTAAACCAAACCTAAACGCTAACCCTAAACCTAACCCTAACCCTAACCTAAACTCTATCACTAACCCTAACACTAACCCTACCCCAAACCAATCCTAACCCTAACCCTAACCCTAACCCCAAACCAACCTCTCACAGTAACCTTAACCTAACCCTAACCCCAAACCTAACCCTTGCCCTATCCGTAATATTAACCCTAACCCAAATCAAACCCTAACCCTAACCCTAACCCTAACCCAAAACCTAAACCTAAACCTAACCCTAATCCTAAACCTAACCCTAACCCTAACCCTAAACCTAATCCTAACCCCAACCCTAACCCTAAACCTAACCTTAAACGAAACCCTAACCCTAACCCTAACACTAACCCTGACGCTAAACCAAACCCTAACCCTAACCCTAACCCAAACCCTAACTCAAACCCAAACCCTAACCCTAACCGTAACCCTAAACCTAACACAAACCCTAAACCTAAACCTAACCGTACCCAAAACCCTAATGGTAACACTAACGCTAACCCTATCCCTATCGCCTAGCCCTAACCCTAACTCTAACCCTAACTCTAACCCTAACTCTAACCCTAAGCCAAACCCTAACCCTAACTCTAACCCTAACCCTAAACCTACCCCTAACCCAAACCCAAACACTAACCCTAAACCTAACCCTAACACTAACTCAAACAGTAACCCTAAACATAAACCTAACCGTATCCCTAACACAAACCCTAACCCTAACCCTAACCCTAAACCTAATCCTACCCTAAACCCTAACCATAACACTAATCGTAACCCTAACCCAAACCCTAACCCTAAGCCTAACCCTAACCCTAAACTTAACCCTAACCCAAACCCTAACCCAAACCCTAACCCTAAACTTAAACCTAACCCAAACCCTAACCCGATCCCTTACTCTAAACCAAACCCAAACCCTAAACCTAACCCAAACCCTAACCATAAACCTAAACCTAAACCTAACCCAAACCCAATCCCTAACCCTAACCCTAACCCAAACCCTTACCCGATCCCTTAATCTAACGCTAACCCTAACCCTAACCCTAACCCTAAAGCAAACCTAAACCCTAACCTTAACCCTAGCCCTAACCTAAACCCTAATCTTAAACATAATCATAACCCTAACCTTAATCTTAACCCCAAACCTAACCTTAAACCTAACGCTAAACCAAACCCCAAATCTAAACCTTACTCTAACGCAAACCTAAAACTTAACCCTAACCCTAACCCTAAACCTAACCCTAACCCTAACCCAAAAATAACCCTTACCCTATCCATAACATTAACCCTAACACAAATCAAACCCTAACCCTAACCCTAACCCTAACCCTAACCCTAACCATAACCCTAACCCTAACCCTAACCCTAACCCTAACCCTAATTCAAAACCTAACCCTAACACTTACCCTAACCGTAGCCCTAAGCCTAACCCTAACCCAAACCCGCACACTAAACCTAAACCGAACCCTAAACCTAAACCGAACCCTAAACCTAACCCTAAACGAAACCGTAACCCTAACCCTAACCCTAACCCTTACCCAAGCCCTAAACCTAACCCTTACCCTAACCCTAACCGTAAGCCTAAACCTAACCAAAACCCACACCCTAACTCTAACATTAACACTAACCCCAATCGTATCCCTAACCCTAACCCTAACCCTAACTCAAACCTAAACCCTAACCATAACCCTAAAACAAACCCTAACCCTAAAACTAATCCTAATTCTAACCCTAACCATAACCATAACCCTAACCCAAACCCTAACCCTAACCATAACACTAACCCTGACTCTAACCCAAATCCTAACCCTAAACCTAACCAAACCTAACCCTAACCCTAACGCTAAACCAAACCCTAACCCTAACTCTAACCCAAACCCAAAACCTAAACTTAATCCTAACCCTAAACCTATCACAAACCGTAATCCTAACACTAACCCTAACCCTAACCCTAACCCTAACCCTAACCTAAACCAAAGCACTAACCCTAACCCTAACCCTAACCCAAGCCCTAAAACTAACCCTAAACCTAACCCTAACCCAAACCCTAAACCTAACACTTACCCTAACTCTAACCCTAAGCCTAATCCTAAACCAAACCCACACCCTAACCCTAACCCTAACCCTAACGCTAACCCTAATCTAAACCGAAACCCTAACCCTAAACCTAACCCAAACCCAAACTTCAACCCTAACCCTAACCATAACCCTAACCCTAACCCTAAACCTAACCCTAACCCTAACCCAAACCCTAATCCTAACACTAACGATAACGCTAACCCTAACCCTAACCCTAACCCTAAGCCAAACCAAAACCTACTCCTATCCCTAAACCTAACCCTAACCCAAGCCCAAACACTAATCCTTACCCTAACCCTAACCTTAAAACCTAACCCTAAACCTAAACCTAACTCAAACATGAACCCAAACACTAACCCTAACCCTAACCCTAACCTAAATCCCTTTCCTAACCCTAACACTACCCAAAACCCTAACCCTAATCCTAACACTAAGCGAAAAACAAACCCTAATCCTAACACTAAACCTAAACCTAATCCTAATCCTAACACTAACCGTAACCCAAGCCCAAACCCTAACCCGAACCCTAACCCTAACCCTAACCCTAACCCTAACCCTAACCCTACCCCGAACCCTAACATTAAGCCTAACCCAAACTCTAAACCTAAACTAAACCCAAGCCCTAACTCTAACCCTAAGCCTAACCCAAGCGCTAAAACTAACCCTAACCCTACCCTAACCCTAACCCTAACCCTAAACCTATCCCAAACCCTAACCGTACCCCTAACCGAAACCCAAACCCCAATCCTAACACTAAACCTAACCCAAATCCTAACCCTAACACTAACCCTAACCCAAGCCCAAACACTACCCCCAACCCTAACCCTAACACTATCCCTATCGCCTAGCCCTAAACCTAACCCTACCCCTAAGCCAAACCCTTACCCTAACTCTAACCCTAACCCTAAACCTAAACCTAACCCAAGCCCAACCACTAACCCCAAACCTAAACCTTACACTATCCATAATTTTAACCCTAACACAAACCAAACCCTAAGCCAAACCCTAACCCTAACCATAACCCTAAACCTAACCCAAACCCTAATCCTAACACGAACCCTAACCCTAACCCTAACCCTAACCCTAACCCTAACACAAACCCTAACCCTAACCCTTACCCTAATCCTAACCCTATCCCAAAACCTAACACTAACCCAAAGCCTAACCATAACCCTAAACCTAACCGAAACCCAAACCCTAATGCTAACACTAAACCTAACCCTAATCCTAATCCTAACACTAACCATAACCCAAGTCCAAACCCTAACCAGAACCCTAACCCTAAACCTATCCCTATCGCCTAGCCCTAACCCCAACCCTAACCCTAAGCCAAACCCTAACCCTAATTCTAACCCTAACCCTAAACCTAACCCTAACCCAAGCCCAAACACTAACCCTAAACCTAACCTTAACACTAACCCAAACCCTAACACAAATCCTAACCCTAACCCTCACCCTAACACAAACCGTAACCCTAACCTTAACAATAAACCTAACCCTACCCCAAACCCTAACCGTAACACTAAAAGTAACCCTAACCCTAACCCTAACCCAAACCCTAACCCTCACCCTAACCCTATACCGTAACCGTAACCCTAAACTTAACCATAATCCAAACCCTAAACCAAACCCTATAAAACAACCAAAACCTAACCCAAACCCTAACCGTATACCTTACTCTAACCCAAACCCAAACCCTTCCCCTAACCCTAACCGTAACCCTAAACCTAAACCTAAACCTAACCCAAACCCAAACCCTAACCCTATGCCTAAAACAAACCCTAAACCTAACCTAAAACCAAGCCGTAACCGTAACCCTAACCCTAAACCAAGCCCTAAAACTAACCCTAACCCTAACTCTAACCCTAACCATAACCCTTACCCTAACCCTAACACTAACCCTAAACCAAACCAAACCCTAACCCTAAGCCTAAACCTAAACCTAACCCTAATTCAAACCCTAACTCTAACACTTACCCTAACCATAGCCCTAAGCGTAACCCTAACCCAAACCCGCACACTAAACCTAACCCGAACCCTAAATCTAACCCTAAACGAAACCCTAACCCTAACACTAACCCTAACCCTTACCCAAGCCCTAACCCTAACCCTTAACCTAACCCTAACCCTAAACCTAACCCTATCCCTAACTCAAACCTGAACCCTAACACTAACCCTAACCCAAACCCTAACCCTAACGCTAATCCTAATCCTAATCCTAACCATAACCATAACCCTAAACCGAACCATAACCCTAACCCTAACCCTAACCCTAACGCTAAACCAAACCCTAACCCTAACCCGAACCCTAACCCAAACCCAAAACCTAACCTTAATCCTAACCCTAAACCTAACACAAACCCTAATCCTAACCCTAACCCTAACATAAACCCAAGCACTAACCCTGTCCCTAACCCTAACCCAAGACCTAAAACTAACCGTAACCCTAACCCTAACCCAAACCTAAACCCTAACACAAACCCTAACCCTAACCCTAAACCAAACCTAAACGCTAACCTTAACCTAACCCTAACCCTAACCTAAACTCTATCACTAACCCTAACACTAACCCTACCCCAAACCAATCCTAACCCTAACGCTAACCCTAACCCTAAACCAACCTCTCACAGTAACCTTAACCTAACCCTAACCCCAAACCTAACCCTTACCCTATCCGTAATATTAACCCTAACCCAAATCAAACCCTAACCCTAACCCTAACCCTAACCCAAAACCTAAACCTAAACCTAACCCTAATCCTAAACCTAACCCTAACCCTAACCCTAAACCTAATCCTAACCCCAACCCTAACCATAAACCTAACCTTAAACGAAACCCTAACCCTAACCCTAACACTAACCCTGACGCTAAACCAAACCCTAACCCTAACCCTAACCCTAACCCTAGCCATAACTCAAACCCTAAACCTAACCATAACCGTAACCCTAAACCTAACACAAACCCTAAACCTAAACCTAACCGTACCCTAAACCCTAATGGTAACACTAACCCTAACCCTATCCCTATCGCCTAGCCCTAACCCTAACTCCAACCCTAACTCTAACCCTAACTCTAACCCTAAGCCAAACCCTAACCCTAACTCTAACCCTAACCCTAAACCTAACCCTAACCCAAACCCAAACACTAAACCTAAACCTAACTCTAACCCTAACTCAAACAGTAACCCTAAACATAAACCTAACCGTATCCCTAACACAAACCCTAACTCTAACCCTAACCCTAAACCTAATCCTACCCTAAACCCTAACCATAACACTAATCGTAACCCTAACCCAAACCCTAACCCTAAGCCTAACCCTAACCCTAAACTTAACCCTAACCCAAACCCTAACCCAAACCCTAACCCTAAACTTAAACCTAACCCAAACCCTAACCCGATCCCTTACTCTAACCCAAACCCAAACCCTAAACCTAACCCAAACCCTAACCCCAAACCCAAACCTAAACCTAACCCAAACCCAAACCGTAAACCTAACCCTAACCCAAACCGTTACCCGACCCCTTAATCTAACGCTAACCCTAACCCTAACCGTACCCCTAAAGCAAACCTAAACCCTAACCCTAACCCTAACCCTACCCCTAACCCTAACCCTAATCCTAAACCTATCTCTGACACTAACTCTAATCCTAACCCCAACCCTAACCCCAACGCTAACCCTAAACCTAACCCTAAACCAAACCCGAACTCTAAACCTAACTCTAAACCAAACCTCAACCTTAAACCTAACCTTAATCCTAACCCTAACCCTAACCCTAAACCACCCCTAACACTAAACCTAACCCTAACCCTTCCCCTAACCCTAACACTAACCCTAATCCTAACACTAACACTAACGCTAACCATAACCATAACCCTAACCCTAACCCAAACACAAACTTCAACAATAACCCTAACCAAAACCCTAACCCTAACCCTAACCCTAACCATAACCCTGACCCTAACCCAAATCATAACCCTAACCCTAACCCTAACCCTAACCCTAATCCTAAACCTAACCCTAACTCTAACCCTAACCCTAACCCCAACGCTAACCCTAAACCTAACCCTAAACCAAACCCGAATTCTAAACCTAACTCTAAACCAAACCTCAACCTTAACCCTAACCTTAATCCTAACCCTAACCCTAATCCTAAACCACCCCTAACACTAAACCTAACCCTAACCCTTCCCCTAACCCTAACACTAACCCTAATCCTAACACTAACACTAACGCTAACCATAACCATAACCCTAACCCTAACCAAAACCCAAACTTCAATCCTAACCCTAACCAAAACCCTAACCCTAACCCTAACCCTAACCCAAACCCAAACCCTAATCCTAACACTAACACTAACGCTAACCCTAACCCTAACCCTAACCTTAAGCCAAACCAAAACCTACTCCTATCCCTAAACCTAACACTAACCCAAGCCCAAACACTAATCCTAACCCTAACCCTAACCCTAAAACCTAACCCTAACCCTAACCTTAACCCTAACCCAAACCCAAACCCTAATCCTAACACTAACACTAACGCTAACCCTAACTCTCACCCTAAACCTAAGCCAAACCAAAAACTACTCCTATCCCTAAACCTAACACTAACCCAAGCCCAAACACTAATCCTAACCCTAACCCTAACCCTAAAACCTAACCCTAACCCTAACCTTAACCCTAACCCAAACCCTAACCCAAACCGAAACCCTAACCCTAACCCTAACAATAAACCGAACACAAGCCCTAAACCTAAACCTAACCCTACCCTAAACCCTAACCGTAACACTAACCCTAACCCTATCCCTATCGCCTAGCCCTAACCCTAACTCTAACCCTAAGCCAAACCCTAACCCTAACTCTAAACCGAACCCTAAACCTAACCCTAACCCAAAACTAAACACTAACCCTAAACCTAACCCTAACCCTAACTCAAACCGTAACTCTAACCATAAACCTAACTGTATCCCTAACCTTAACATTAAACCAAACCCTAACCCAAACCCTACCCCTAAGCCTAACCCGAACCCTAACACTAAGCCTATCCCAAACTCTAAACCTAACCTAAACCCAAGCCCTCACTCTAACCCTAAGCCTAACCCAAGCCCTAAAAGAAACCCTAACCCTAATCCTAATCCAAACCTGAAACCTAACCCAAACACAAACTCTAACACTAACCTAAACCCTATCCCTAACCCTAACACTAACTCAAACCCTAACCCTAAGCGAAAATCAAACCATAATCCTAACACTAAACCTAACCCTAACACTAACCCTAACCCAAGCCCAAACACTAACCCCAACCCTAACCCTAACCCTATCCCTATCGCCTAGTCCTAACCCTAACCCTAACCATAAGCCAAACCCTAACCCAAACACTAACCCTAACCTAACCCTAACTCTAACCGTAACCCTAAACCTAACCCGAACCCAAGCCCAAACACTAACCCCAAAAATAACCATTACCCTATCCATAACATTAACCCTAACACAAATCAAACCCTAACCCTAACCCTAACCCTAACCCTAAAACTAACCCAAACCCTAATCCTAACATTAACCCTTGCCCTAACCCTAAACCTAACCCTAACACAAACCCTAACCCTAACCCTTACCTTAACCCTAACCCTATCCCAAACCCTAACACTAATCCAAACCCTAACGCTAACCCTAACCCTAACCGAAACCCAAACCCTAACCCTAACCCTAACCCTAACCCTAAAACTAACCCAAACCCTAATCCTAACACTAACCCTATCCCTAACCCTAACCCTAACCCTAACACAAACCCTAACCCTAACCCTTACCTTAACCCTAACCCTATCCCAAACCCTAACACTAATCCAAACCCTAACCCTACCCCTAACCCTAACCGAAACCCAAACCCTAATCCTAACACTAAACGTAACCCTACTGCTAATCCTAACACTAACGGTAACCCAAGCCCAAACCCTAAACCGAACCCTAACCCTAACCCTAACCCTATCGCCTAGCCCAAACCCCAACCATAACCCTAAGCCAAACCCTAAGCCTAACTCTAAACCTAACCCTAAATGTAACCCTAACCCAAGCCCAAACACTAACCCTAAACCTAACCCTAACCCTAACTCAAACCCTAACCCAAATCCTAACCCAAATCCTAACCGTAACACTAACCCTAACCCTAACCCTAACCCAAACCCTAACCCTCACCCTAACCCTAAACCCTAACCATAACCCTAACCTTAACCCTAATCCAAACCCTAGCGCAAACCCTAACCCTAACCCTAAACCTAACCCAAACCCTAAACCTATACCTTACTCTAACCCAAACCCAAACCCTAACCCTAACCCTAACCGTAACATTAACCCTAAACCTAAACCTAACCCAAACCCAAACCCTAAACCTAACCTAAACCCAAGCCCTAACCCTAACCCTAACCCAAGCCCTAAAACTAACCCTAACCCTAACCCTAACCCTAACCCTATCCCTAACCCTTACCCTAACCCTAACACTAACACTAAACCAAACCAAAGCCTAACCCTAAGCCTAAACCTAACCCTAACCCTAATTCAAAACCTAACCCTAACACTTACCCTAACCGTAGCCCTAAGCCTAACCCTAACCCAAACCCGCACACTAAACCTAACCCGAACACTAAACCTAACCCGAACCCTAAACCTAACCCTAAACGAAACCGTAACCCTAACCCTAACCCTAACCCTTACCCAAGCCATAACCCTAACCCTTACCCTAACCCTAACCGTAAGCCTAAACCGAACCAAAACACAAGCCCGAAACCTAACACTAACACTAACCCCAACCGTAACCCTAACCCTAACCCTAACCCTAACTCAAACCTAAACCCTAACACTAACCCTAAAACAAACCCTAACCCTAAAACTAATCCTAATTCTAACCCTAACCCTAACCATAACCCTAACCCAAACCCTAACCCTAACCCTAACACTAACCCTGACTCTAACCCAAATCCTAACCCTAAACCTAACGCTAAACCTAACCCTAACCCTAACGCTAAACCAAACCCTAACCCTAACCCTAACTCTAACCCAAACCCAAAACCTAAACTTAATCCTAACCCTAAACCTATCACAAACCCTAATCCTAACACTAACCCTAACCCTAACCCTAACCCTAACCTAAACCAAAGCACTAACCCTAACCCTAACCCTAACCCAAGCCCTAAAACTAACCCTAAACCTAACCCTAACCCAAACCTAAACCCTAACACAAACCCTAAACCTAACCCTAAACCTAACACAAACCCTAAACCTAAACCTAACCCTACCCTAAACCCTAATGGTAACACTAACCCTAACCCTATCCCTATCGCCTAGCCCTAACCCTAACTCTAACCCTAAGCCAAACCCTAACCCTAATTCTAACCCTAACCCTAAACCTAACCCTAACCCAAAACCAAACACTAACCCTAAACCTAACCCTAACCCTAACTCAAACAGTAACACTAACCATAAACCTAACCATATCCCTAACACAAACCCTAACCCTAAACCTAACCCTAAACCTAATCCTACCCTAAACCCTAACCATAACACTAATCGTAACCCTAACCCAAACCCTAACCCTAAGCCTAACCCTAACCCTAAACTTAACCCTAACCCAAACGCTAACCCAAACCCTAACCCTAACCTTAAAACTAACCCAAACCCTAACCCGATCCCTTACTCTAACCCAAACCCAAATCCTAACCCTAATCCAAACCCTAACCCTAAACCTAAACCTAAACCTAACCCAAACCCAAACCCTAACCCTAACACTAACGCAAACCCTTACCCGATCCCGTAAAGTAACGCTAACCCTAACCCTAACCCTAACCCTAAACCTAACCTAAACTCTATCCCTAACCCTAACACTAATCTTTCCCCAAATCAATCCCCAACCCTAACCCTAACCCTAACCCTAACCCTAACCCTAAAGCAAACCTAAACCCTAACCCGAACCCTAACCCTAACCCTAAACCTAATCCTAAACCTAACCCTAACACTAACTCTAATCCTAACCCCAACCCTAACCCTAAACCTAACGTTAAACCAAACCCCAACTCTAAACCTTACTCTAACCCAAACCTAAAACTTAACCCTAACCTTAATCCTAACCCTAACCCTAACCCTAAACCACCCCTTACCCTAATCCTAACCCTAACCCTTCCCCTAACCCTAACATTAACCCTAAACCAAACCAAACCGAAACTATAACCCTAAACCTAACCCTAACCCTAACCCAAACCCTAAACCTAACACAAAACCTAACCATAACACTAACCCTAACCCTAACGTAATCCTGACCCTAACCCTAACCCTAACCCAAAGCCTAAACCTAAACTTAAACCTAACCCAAACCCTAACCCGATCACTTGCTCTAACCCAAACCCAAACCCTAACCCTAACCCTAAACCTAAACCTAACCTAAACACAAACCCTAACCGTAACCCTAACCCAAACTGTAAACCTAACCTAAACCCAAGCACTAACCCTTACCCTAATCCTAACCCAAGCCCTAAAACTAACCCTAACCCTAACCCTAACCCAAACCTAAACCCTAACCCAAACCCTAACCCTAAACCTAACCCTAAACCAAACCCAAACATTAACCCTAACCCTAACCCCCACCTAAACTCTATTCCTAACCCTAAGCCTAAACCTAACCCTAAACCAAACCTAAACCCTAACCCTAACCCTAATCCTAACCCTAACCCTAACCCTAACCCTAACCAAACCCGAACTCTAAACCTAACTCTAAACCAAACCTCAACCTTAACCCTAACCTTAATCCTAACCCTAACCCTAACACTAACCCTAATCATAACACTAACACTAACGCTAACCATAACACTAACCCTAACCCTAACCCAAACCCAAACTTCAACCCTAACCCTAACCAAAACACTAACCCTAACCCTAACCCTAACCCAAACCCTAACCCAAACCCTAACCCTAATCCTAAACCTAACGCTAACCCTAATCCTAACCCTAACCCCAACCCTAACCCTAAACCTAACCCTAAACCAAACCCGAACTCTAAACCTAACTCTAAACCAAACCTCAACCTTAACCCTAACCTTAATCCTAACCCTAACCCTAACCCTAAACCACCCCTAACACTAACCCTAACCCTAACCCTTCCCCTAACCCTAACACTAACGCTAATCCTAAAACTAACACTAACGCTAACCATAACCATAACCCTAACCCTAACCAAAACCCAAACTTCATCCCTAACCCTAACCAAAACCCTAACCCTAACCCTAACCCTAACCCTAACCCTAACCGTAACCCTAACCCTTACCCTAACCCTAACACTAACCCTAAACCAAACCAAAGCCTAAACCTAAGCCTAAACCTAACCCTAACCCTAATTCAAAACCTAACCCTAACACTTACCCTAACCGTAGCCCTAAGCCTAACCCTAACTCAAACCCGCACACTAAACCTAACCCGAACCCTAAACCTAAACCGAACCCTAAACCTAACCCTAAACGAAACCGTAACCCTAACCCTAACCCTAACCCTTACCCAAACCCTAAACCTAACCCTTACCCTAACCCTAACCGTAAGCCTAAACCTAACCAAAACCCACACCCTAACCCTAACATTAACACAAACCCCAATCGTATCCCTAACCCTAACTCAAACCTAAACCCTAACACTAACCCTAAAACAAACCCTAACCCTAAAACTAATCCTAATTCTAACCCTAACCATAATCATAACCCTCACCCAAACCCTAACCCTAACCCTAACACTAACCCTGACTCTAACCCAAATCCTAACCCTAAACCTAACCCTAAACCTAACCCTAACCCTAACGCTAAACCAAACCCTAACCCTAACCCTAACTCTAACCCAAACCCAAAACCTAAACTTAATCCTAACCCTAAACCTATCACAAACCCTAATCCTAACACTAACCCTAAACCTAACCCTAACCCTAACTCAAACAGTAACACTAACCATAAACCTAAACATATCCCTAACACAAACCCTAACCCTAAACCTAACCCTAAACCTAACCCTATCCCTAAATCAAACCTGAACCCTAACACTAACCCTAACCCAAACCCTAACCCTAACGCTAATCCTAATCCTAATCCTAACCATAACCATAACCCTAAACCGAACCATAACCCTAACCCTAACCCTAACCCTAACGCTAAACCAAACCCTAACCCTAACCCGAACCCTAACCCAAACCCAAAACCTAACCTTAATCCTAACCCTAAACCTAACACAAACCCTAATCCTAACCCTAACCCTAACCCTAACCCTAACCCTAACATAAACCCAAGCACTAACCCTATCCCTAACCCTAACCCAAGACCTAAAACTAACCGTAACCCTAACCCTAACCCAAACCTAAACCCTAACACAAACCCTAACCCTAACCCTAAACCAAACCTAAACGCTAACCTTAAACCTAACCCTAACCCTAATCTAAACTCTATCACTAACCCTAACACTAACCCTACCCCAAACCAATCCTAACCCTAACCCTAACCCTAACCCTAAACCAACCTCTCACAGTAACCTTAACCTAACCCTAACCCCAAACCTAACCCTTACCCTATCCATAATATTAACCCTAACCCAAATCAAACCCTAACCCTAACCCTAACCCTAACCCAAAACCTAAACCTAAACCTAACCCTAATCCTAAACCTAACCCTAACCCTAACCCTAAACCTAATCCTAACCCCAACCCTAACCCTAAACCTAACCTTAAACGAAACCCTAACCCTAACCCTAACACTAACCCTGACGCTAAACCAAACCCTAACCCTAACCCTAACCCTAACCCTAACTCAAACCCAAACCCTAACCCTAACCGTAACCCTAAACCTAACACAAACCCTAAACCTAAACCTAACCGTACCCTAAACCCTAATGGTAACACTAACCCTAACCCTATCCCTATCGCCTAGCCCTAACCCTAACTCTAACCCTAACTCTAACCCTAACTCTAACCCTAAGCCAAACCCTAACCCTAACTCTAACCCTAACCCTAAACCTAACCCTAACCCAAACCCAAACACTAACCCTAAACCTAACCCTAAACCTAACTCAAACAGTAACCCTAAACATAAACCTAACCGTATCCCTAACACAAACCCTAACTCTAACCCTAAACCTAAACCTAATCCTACCCTAAACCCTAAACATAACACTAATCGTAACCCTAACCCAAACCCTAACCCTAAGCCTAACCCTAACCCTAAACTTAACCCTAACCCAAACCCTAACCCAAACCCTAACCCTAAACTTAAACCTAACCCAAACCCTAACCCGATCCCTTACTCTAACCCAAACCCAAACCCTAAACCTAACCCAAACTCTAACCCTAAACCTAAACCTAAACCTAACCCAAACCCAAACCGTAAACCTAACCCTAACCCAAACCCTTACCCGATCCCTTAATCTAACGCTAACCCTAACCCTAACCATAACCCTAAAGCAAACCTAAACCCTAACCCTAACCCTAACCCTAACCATAACCCTAACCCTAATCCTAAACCTAACCCTGACACTAACTCTAATCCTAACCCCAACCCTAACCCCAACGCTAACCTTAAACCTAACCCTAAACCAAACCCGAACTCTAAACCTAACTCTAAACCAAACCTCAACCTTAACCCTAACCTTAATCCTAACCCTAACCCTAACCCTAAACCACCCCTAACCCTAACCCTAACCCTAACCCTAACCCTAACCCTAACCTTAACCCTAACCTTAATCCTAACCCTAACCCTAACCCTAAACCACCCCTAACACTAAACCTAACCCTAACCCTTCCCCTAACCCTAACACTAACCCTAATCCTAACACTAACACTAACGCTAACCATAACCATAACCCTAACCCTAACCCAAACACAAACTTCAACCGTAACCCTAACCAAAACCCTAACCCTAACCCTAACCCTAACCATAACCCTGACCCTAACCCAAATCCTAACCCTAACCCTAACCCTAACCCTAACCCTAATCCTAAACCTAACCCTAACGCTAACCCTAACCCTAACCCCAACGCTAACCCTAAACCTAACCCTAAACCAAACCCGAATTCTAAACCTAACTCTAAACCAAACCTCAACCTTAACCCTAACCTTAATCCTAACCCTAACCCTAATCCTAAACCACCCCTAACACTAAACCTAACCCTAACCCTTCCCCTAACCCTAACACTAACCCTAATCCTAACACTAACACTAACGCTAACCATAACCATAACCCTAACCCTAACCAAAACCCAAACTTCAACCCTAACCCTAATCAAAACCCTAACCCTAACCCTAACCCTAACCCAAACCCAAACCCTAATCCTAACACTAACACTAACGCTAACCCTAACCCTAACCCTAACCTTAAGCCAAACCAAAACCTACTCCTATCCCTAAACCTAACACTAACCCAAGCCCAAACACTAATCCTAACCCTAACCCTAACCCTAAAACCTAACCCTAACCCTAACCTTAACCCTAACCCAAACCCAAACCCTAATCCTAACACTAACACTAACGCTAACCCTAACTCTCACCCTAACCCTAAGCCAAACCAAAACCTACTCCTATCCCTAAACCTAACACTAACCCAAGCCCAAACACTAATCCTAACCCTAACACTAACCCTAAAACCTAACCCTAACCCTAACCTTAACCCTAACCCAAACCCTAACCCAAACCGAAACCCTAACCCTAACCCTAACAATAAACCGAACACAAGCCCTAAACCTAAACCTAACCCTACCCTAAACCCTAACCGTAACACTAACCCTAACCCTATCCCTATCGCCTAGCCCTAACCCTAACTCTAACCCTAAGCCAAACCCTAACCCTAACTCTAAACCGAACCCTAAACCTAACCCTAATCCAAAACTAAACACTAACCCTAAACCTAACCCTAACCCTAACTCAAACCGTAACCCTAACCATAAACCTAACTATATCCCTAACCTTAACATTAAACCAAACCCTAACCCAAACCCTACCCCTAAGCCTAACCCGAACCCTAACACTAAGCCTATCCCAAACTCTAAACCTAACCTAAACCCAAGCCCTCACTCTAACCCTAAGCCTAACCCAAGCCCTAAAAGAAACCCTAACCCTAATCATAATCCAAACCTGAACCCTAACCCAAACACAAACTCTAACACTAACCTAAACCCTATCCCTAACCCTAACACTAACTCAAAACCTAACCCTAACCGAAACTCAAACCCTAATCCTAACACTAAACCTAACCCTAACACTAACCCTAACCCAAGCCCAAACACTAACCCCAACCCTAACCCTAACCCTATCCCTATCGCCTAGTCCTAACCCTAACCCTAACCATAAGCCAAACCCTAACCCAAACACTAACCCTAACCTAACCCTAACTCTAACCGTAACCCTAAACTTAACCCGAACCCAAGCCCAAACACTAACCCCAAAAATAACCATTACCCTATCCATAACATTAACCCTAACACAAATCAAACCCTAACCATAACCCTAACCCTAACCCTAAAACTAACCCAAACCCTAATCCTAACATTAACACTATCCCTAACCCTAAACCTAACCCTAACACAAACCCTAACCCTAACCCTTACCTTAACCCTAACCCTATCCCAAACCCTAACACTAATCCAAACCCTAACGCTAACCCTAACCCTAACCGAAACCCAAACCCTAACCCTAACCCTAACCCAAACCCTAATCCTAACACTAACCCTATCCCTAACCCTAACCCTAACCCTAACCCAAACCCTAACCCTAACCCTTACCTTAACCCTAACCCTATCCCAAACCCTAACACTAATCCAAACCCTAACCCTACCCCTAACCCTAACCGAAACCCAAACCCTAATCCTAACACTAAACCTAACCCTAATGCTAATCCTAACACTAACGGTAACCTAAGCCCAAACCCTAAACCGAACCCTAACCCTAACCCTATCCCTATCGCCTAGCCCTAACACCAACCATAACCCTAAGCCAAACCCTAAGCCTAACTCTAAACCTAACCCTAAATGTAACCCTAACCCAAGCCCAAACACTAACCCTAAACCTAACCCTAACCCTAACTCAAACCCTAACCCAAATCCTAAACCAAATCCTAACCGTAACACTAACCCTAACCCTAACCCTAACCCAAACCCTAACCCTCACCCTAACCCTAAACCCTAACCATAACCCTAACCTTAACCCTAATCCAAACCCTAACGCAAACCCTAACCCTAACCCTAAACCTAACCCAAACCCTAAACCTATACCTTACTCTAACCCAAACCCAAACCCTAACCCTAACCCTAACCGTAACCCTAACCCTAAACCTAAACCTAACCCAAACCCAAACCCTAACCGTAAGAATAACCCAAACCCTAAACCTAACCTAAACCCAAGCCCTAACCCTAACCCTAACCCAAGCCCTAAAACTAACCCTAACCCTAACCCTTACCCTAACCCTTTCCCTTACCCTTACCCTTACCCTTAACCTAACCCTAAACCAAACCAAAGCCTAACCCTAAGCCTAAACCTAACCCTAACCCTAATTCAAAACCTAATCCTAACACTTACCCTAACCGTAGCCCTAAGCCTAACCCTAACCCAATCCCGCACACTGAACCTAACCCGAACCCTAAACCTAACCCGAACCCTAAACCTAACCCTAAACGAAACCGTAACCCTAAACCTAACCCTAACCCTTACCCAAGCCATAACCCTAACCCTTACGCTAAGCCTAACCGTAAGCCTAAACCTAACCAAAACACAAGCCCGAAACCTAACACTAACACTAACCCCAACCGTAACCCTATCCCTAACCCTAACCCTAACTCAAACCTAAACCCTAACACTAACCCTAAAACAAACCCTAACCCTAAAACTAATCCTAATTCTAACCCTAACCCTAACCATAACCCTAACCCAAACCCTAACCCTAACCCTAACACTAACCCTGACTCTAACCCAAATCCTAACCCTAAACCTAATGCTAAACCTAACCCTAACCCTAACGCTAAACCAAACCCTAACCCTAACCCTAACTCTAACCCAAACCCAAAACCTAAACTTAATCCTAACCCTAAACCTATCACAAACCCTAATCCTAACACTAACCCTAACCCTAACCCTAACCCTAACCTAAACAAAAGCACTAACCCTAACTCTAACCCAAGCCCTAAAACTAACCCTAAACCTAACCCTAACCCAAACCTAAACCCTAACACAAACCCTAAACCTAACCCTAAACCTAACACAAACCCTAAACCTAAACCTAACCCTACCCTAAACCCAAATGGTAACACTAACCCTAACCCTATCCCTATCGCCTAGCCCTAACCCTAACTCTAACCCTAAGCCAAACCCTAACCCTAACTCTAACCCTAACCCTAAACCTAACCCTAACCCAAACCCAAACACTAACCCTAAACCTAACCCTAACACTAACTCAAACAGTAACACTAACCATAAACCTAACCATATCCCTAACACAAACCCTAACCCTAAACCTAACCCTAAACCTAATCCTACTCTAAACCCTAACCATAACACTAATCGTAACCCTAACCCAAACCCTAACCCTAAGCCTAACCCTAACCCTAAACATAACCCTAACCCAAACGCTAACCCAAACCCTAACCCTAACCTTAAAACTAACCCAAACCCTAACCCGATCCCTTACTCTAACCCAAACCCAAATCCTAACCCTAATCCAAACCCTAACCCTAAACCTAAACCTAAACCTAACCTAAACCCAAACCCTAACCCTAACACTAACGCACTCCATTTCCCGCTCCCTTAATTTATCGCTAACCCTAACCCTAACCCTCTCCCTATACCTAACCTAAACTCTATCCCTCACCCTCACACTTATCTTACCCCAAATCAATCCCCAACCCTAACCCTAACCCTAACCCTAACCCTAAAGCAAACCTAAACCCTAACCCGAACCCTAACCCTAACCCTAAACCTAATCCTAAACCTAACCCTAACACTAACTCTAATCCTAACCCCAACCCTAACCCTAAACCTAACGCTAAACCAAACCCCAACTCTAAACCTTACTCTAACCCAAACCTAAAACTTAACCCTAACCTTAATCCTAACCCTAACCCTAACCCTAAACCACCCCTAACCCTAATCCTAACCCTAACCCTTCCCCTAACCCTAACATTAACCCTAAACCAAACCAAACCGAAACTATAACCCTAAACCTAACCCTAACCCTAACCCAAACCCTAAACCTAACACAAAACCTAACCATAACACTAACCCTAACCGTAACCTAATCCTGACCCTACCCCTAACGCCAACCCAACCCCTAAACCTAAACTTAAACCTAACCCAAACCCTACCCCGATCCCTTGCTCTAACCCAAACCCAAACCCTAACCCTAACCCTAAACCTAAACCTAACCTAAACACAAACCCTAACCGTAACCCTAACCCAAACCGTAAACCTAACCTAAACCCAAGCACTAACCCTTACCCTAACCCTAACCCAAGCCCTAAAACTAACCCTAACCCTAACCCTAACCCAAACCTAAACGCTAACCCAAACCCTAACCCTAAACTTAACCCTAAACCAAACCTAAACATTAACCCTAACCCTAACCCTAACCTAAACTCTATTCCTAACCCTAAGCCTAAACCTAACCCTAAACCAAACCTAAACCCTAACCCTAACCCTAATCCTAAACCTAACCCTAACCCTAACCCTAACCAAACCCGAACTCTAAACCTAACTCTAAACCAAACCTCAACCTTAACCCTAACCTTAATCCTAACCCTAACCCTAACACTAACCCTAATCATAACACTAACACTAACGCTAACCATAACACTAACCCTAACCCTAACCCAAACCCAAACTTCAACCCTAACCCTAACCAAAACACTAACCCTAACCCTAACCCTAACCCAAACCCTAACCCAAACCCTAACCCTAATCCTAAACCTAACCCTAACCCTAATCCTAACCCTAACCCCAACCCTAACCCTAAACCTAACCCTAAACCAAAACCGAACTCTAAACCTAACTCTAAACCAAACCTCAACCTTAACCCTAACCTTAATCCTAACCCTAACCCTAACCCTAAACCACCCCTAACACTAACCCTAACCCTAACCCTTCCCCTAACCCTAACACTAACGCTAATCCTAAAACTAACACTAACGCTAACCATAACCATAACCCTAACCCTAACCAAAACCCAAACTTCAACCCTAACCCTAACCAAAACCGTAACCCTAACCCTAACCCTAACCCTAACCGTAACCCTAACCCTTACCCTAACCCTAACACTAACCCTAAACCAAACCAAAGCCTAAACCTAAGCCTAAACCTAACCCTAACCCTAATTCAAAACCTAACCCTAACACTTACCCTAACCGTAGCCCTAAGCCTAACCCTAACTCAAACCCGCACACTAAACCTAACCCGAACCCTAAACCTAAACCGAACCCTAAACCTAACCCTAAACGAAACCGTAACCCTAACCCTAACCCTAACCCTTACCCAAACCCTAAACCTAACCCTTACCCTAACCCTAACCGTAAGCCTAAACCTAACCAAAACCCACACCCTAACCCTAACATTAACACAAACCCCAATCGTATCCCTAACCCTAACTCAAACCTAAACCCTAACACTAACACTAAAACAAACCCTAACCCTAAAACTAATCCTAATTCTAACCCTAACCATAACCATAACCCTAACCCAAACCCTAACTCTAACCCTAACACTAACCCCGACTCTAACCCAAATCCTAAACCTAAACCTAACCCTAAACCTAACCCTAACCCTAACGCTAAACCAAACCCTAACCCTAACCCTAACTCTAACCCAAACCCAAAACCTAAACTTAATCCTAACCCTAAACCTATCACAAACCCTAACCCTAACCCTAACCCTAACCCTAACCCTAACCCTAACCCTAACCCTAACCCAAGCCCTAAAACTAACCCTAACCCTAACCCTAACCCAAACCTAAACCCTAACCCAAACCCTAACCCTAAACTTAACCCTAAACCAAACCTAAACATTAACCCTAACCCTAACCCTAACCTAAACTCTATTCCTAACCCTAAGCCTAAACCTAACCCTAAACCAAACCTAAACCCTAACCTTAACCCTAATCCTAAACCTAACCCTAACCCTAACCCTAACCAAACCCGAACTCTAAACCTAACTCTAAACCAAACCTCAACCTTAACCCTAACCTTAATCCTAACCCTAACCCTAACACTAACCCTAATCATAACACTAACACTAACGCTAACCATAACACTAACCCTAACCCTAACCCAAACCCAAACTTCAACCCTAACCCTAACCAAAACACTAACCCTAACCCTAACCCTAACCCAAACCCTAACCCAAACCCTAACCCTAATCCTAAACCTAACCCTAACCCTAATCCTAACCCTAACCCCAACCCTAACCCTAAACCTAACCCTAAACCAAACCCGAACTCTAAACCTAACTCTAAACCAAACCTCAACCTTAACCCTAACCTTAATCCTAACCCTAACCCTATCCCTAAACCACCCCTAACACTAACCCTAACCCTAACCCTTCCCCTAACACTAACACTAACGCTAATCCTAAAACTAACACTAACGCTAACCATAACCATAACCCTAACCCTAACCAAAACCCAAACTTCAACCCTAACCCTAACCAAAACCCTAACCCTAACCCTAACCCTAACCCAAACCCAAACCCTAATCCTAACACTAACACTAACGCTAACCCTAACCCTAACCCTAACCCTAAGCCAAACCAAAACCTACTCCGATCCCTAAAATTAACACTAACCCAAGCCCAAACACTAATCCTAACCCTAACCCTAACCCTAAAACCTAACCCTAATCCTAACCTTAACCCTAACCCAAACCCAAACCCTAATCCTAACACTAACACTAACGCTAAACCTAATCCTAACCCTAACCCTAAGCCAAACCAAAACCTACTCCTATCCCTAAACCTAACACTAACGCAAGCCCAAACACTAATCCTAACCCTAACCCTAACCCTAAAACCTAACCCTAACCCTAACCTTTACCTAACCCAAACCCTAACCCAAACCGAAACCCTAACCGTAACCCTAACTCTAAACCTATCCCTATCGCCTAGCCCTAAACCTAACTCTAACCCTAAGCCAAACCCTAAACCTAACTCTAACCCTAACCCTAAACCTAACCCTAACCCAAACCCAAACACTAACCCTAAACCTAACCCTAACCCTAACTCAAACCGTAACCCTAACGATAAACCTAACTGTATCCCTAACCTTAACCCTAACCAAAACCCTAACCCAAACCCTACCCCTAACCCTAACCCTAACCCGAACCCTAATACTAAGCCTATTCAAAACTCTAAACCTAACCTAAACCCAAGCCCTCACTCTAACCCTAAGCCTAACCCAAGCCCTAAAAGAAACCCTAACCCTAATCCTAACCCAAACCTGAACCCTAACAGAAACCCTAACACTAACCTAAACCCTATCCCTAACCCTAACACTAACCCAAACCCTAACCCTAACCGAAACCCAAACCCTAATCCTAACACTAAACCTAACCCTAACACTAACCCTAACCCAAGCCCAAACACTAACACCAACCCTTACCCTAACCCTATCTCTATCGCCTAGCCCTAACCCTAACCCTAACCATAAGCCAAACCCTAACCCAAACACTAACCCTAACCCTAACCCTAACTCTAACCCTAACCCTAAACCTAACCCTAACCCAAGCCCAAACACTAACCCCAAAAATAACCCTTACCCTATCGATAACATTTACCCAAACACAAACCAAACCCTAACCTTAACCCTAACCCTAACCCTAAAACTAACCCAAACCCTAATCCTAACACTAACCCTATCCCTAACCCTAACCCTAATCTAACACAAACCCTAACCCTAACCCTTACCCTAACCCTAACCCTATACCAAACCCTAACACTAATCCAAACCCTAACCCTAAACCTAAACCTAACCGAAACCCAAACCCTAATCCTAACACTAAACCTAACCCTAATGCTAATCCTAACACTAACGGTAACCCAAGCCCAAACCCTAAACCGAACCCTAAACCTAACCCTATCCCTATCGCCTAGCCCTAAACCCAACCCTAACCCTAAGCCAAACCCTAACCCTAACTCGAACCCTAACCCTAAACGTAACCCTAACCCAAGCCCAAACACTAACCCTAAACCTAACCCTAACCCTAACACAAACCCTAACCCAAATCCTAACCCAAATCCTAACCGTAACACTAAGACTAACCCTAACCCTAACCCAAACCCTAACCCTCGCCCTAACCCTAAACCCTAACCCTCACGCTAACCTTAACCCTAATCCAACCCCTAACGCAAACCCTAAATCTAACTCTAAACCTAACCCAAACCCTTACCCTATACCTTAGTCTAACCCAAACCCAAACACTAACCCTAACCCTAACCCTAACCCTAACCCTAAATCTAAACCTAACCCAAACCCAAACCCTAACCCTAAGCCTAACCCAAACCCTAAACCTAACCTAAACCCAAGCCCTAACCCTAACCCTAAACCTAACCCAAGCCCTAAAACTAACCGTAAACCTTACCCTAACCCTAACCCTAACCCTAACCCGAACACTAACCCTAAACCAAACCAAACACTAACCCTAAGCCTAAACCTAACCCTAACCCTAATTCAAACCCTAACCCTAACACTTACCCTTACCCTAGCCCTAAGCCTAACCCTAACCGAAAACCACACGCTAAATCTAACCCGAACCCTAAACCTAACCCTTACAAAAGCCCTAACCCTAACCCTTACCCTAACCCTAACCCTAAGCCTAAACCTAACCCAAACCCACACCCTAAACCTAACACTAACACTAACCCCAACCCTAACCCTAACACTAACTCACACCTAAACCCTAACACTAACCCTAACCCATACCCTAACCCTAACCCTAAGCCTAACCCTAAAAATAACCATAACCCTAACCCAAACCCTAACCCTAACCCTAACCATAACCCTGACCCTAACCCAAATCCTAACCCTAAACCTAACCCTACCCCTAACCCAAACCCTAACCCTAACCCTAACCATAACCCTGACCCTAACCCACATCCTAACCATAAACCTAACCCTAACCCTAACCCTAAACCTAAACCTAAACCAAACCAGAACTCTAAACCTAACTCTAAACCTAAACCTAACCCAAGCCCAAACACTAATCCTAACCCTAACCCTAACCCTAAAACCAAACCCTAACCCTAACCATAACCCTGACCCTAACCCAAATCCTAACCTTAACCGTAAGCCTAACCCTAACACTAACCCTAACCCTAACCCTAATCCTAACCCTAAAAATAACCATAACCCTAACCCAAACCCTAACCCTAACCCTAACCATAACCCTGACCCTAACCCAAATCCTAACCCTAAACCTAACCCTAACCCTAACCCTAACCCTAACCCTAACCCTAATCCTAAACCTAACCCTAACCCTAACCCTAACCCCAACCCTAACCCTACACGTAACCCTAAACCAAACCCGAACTCTAAACCTAACTCTAAACCAAACCTCAACCTTAACCCTAACCTTCATCCTTACCCTAACCCTAACCCTAAACCACCCCTAACACTAACCCTAACCCTAACCCTTCCCCTAACCCTAACACTAACCCTAATCTTAACACTAACACTAACGCTAACCATAACCATAACCCTAACCCTAACCCAAACCCAAACTTCAACCCTAACCCTAACCAAAACCCTAACCCTAACCCTAACCCTAACCCTAACCCAAACCCTAATCCTAACACTAACACTAACACTAACCCTAACCCTAAACCTAAACCAAACCAAAACCTACTCCTATCCCTAAACCTAACCCTAACCCAACCCAAACACTAATCCTAACCCTAACCCTAACCCTAAAACCTAACCGTAACCCTAACCTTAACCCTAACACAAACCCTAACCCAAACCCTATCCCTACCCTAACGCTAACCCGAACCCTAACACTAAGCCTATCCCAAATTGTAAACCTAACATAAACCCAAGCCCTAACTCTAACCCTAAGCCTAAACCAAGCCCTAAAACAAACCCTAACCCTAATCCTAACCCAAACCTGAACCCTAACCCAAACCCAAACCCTAACACTAACCTAAACCCTATCCCTAACACTAACACTAACCCAAACCCTAACCCTAACCGAAACCCAAACGCTAATCCTAACACTAACCCTAACCCTAACACTAACCCTAACCCAAGCCCAAACACTAACCCCAACCCTAACCCTAACGCTATCTCTATCGCCTAGCCCTAACCCTAACCCTAACCATAAGCCAAACCCTAACCCAAACACTAACCCTAACCCTAACCCTAAACCTAACCCTAACCCAAGCCCAAACACTAACCCCAAAAATAACCCTTACCCTATCGATAACATTAACCCTAACACAAACCAAACCCTAACCCTAACCCTAAACCTAACCCTAACCCTAACACTTACCCTAACCCTAACCCTTCCCTTAACCATAACACTAACCCTAATCCTAACACTAACACTAACGCTAACCATATCCATAACCCTAAGCCTAACCGAAACCCAAACTTCAACCCTAACCCTAACCAAAACCCTAACCCTAAACCTAACCCTAACCCTAACCCAAACCCTAATCCTAACACTAACACTAACGCTAACCCTAACCCTAAACCTAACCCTAAGCCAAACCAAAACCTACTCCTATCCCTAAACCTAACCCTAACCCAACCCAAACACTAATCCTAACCCTAACCCTAACCCTAAAACCTAACCGTAACCCTAACCTTAACCCTAACACAAACCCTAACCCAAACCCTATCCCTACCCTAACGCTAACCCGAACCCTAACACTAAGCCTATCCCAAATTGTAAACCTAACCTAAACCCAAGCCCTAACTCTAACCCTAAGCCTAAACCAAGCCCTAAAAAAAACCCTAACCCTAATCCTAACCCAAACCTGAACCCTAACCCAAACCCAAACCCTAACACTAACCTAAACCCTATCCCTAACACTAACACTAACCCAAACCCTAACCCTAACCGAAACCCAAACGCTAATCCTAACACTAACCCTAACCCTAACACTAACCCTAAGCCAAGCCCAAACACTAACCCCAACCCTAACCCTAACGCTATCTCTATCGCCTAGCCCTAACCCTAACCCTAACCATAAGCCAAACCCTAACCCAAACACTAACCCTAACCCTAACCCTAAACCTAACCCTAACCCAAGCCCAAACACTAACCCCAAAAATAACCCTTACCCTATCGATAACATTAACCCTAACACAAACCAAACCCTAACCCTAACCCTAAACCTAACCCTAACCCTAACACTTACCCTAACCCTAACCCTTCCCTTAACCATAACACTAACCCTAATCCTAACACTAACACTAACGCTAACCATATCCATAACCCTAAGCCTAACCGAAACCCAAACTTCAACCCTAACCCTAACCAAAACCCTAACCCTAAACCTAACCCTAACCCTAACCCAAACCCTAATCCTAACACTAACACTAACGCTAACCCTAACCCTAAACCTAACCCTAAGCCAAACCAAAACCTACTCCTATCCCTAAACCTAACCCTAACCCAACCCAAACACTAATCCTAACCCTAACCCTAACCCTAAAACCTAACCGTAACCCTAACCTTAACCCTAACACAAACCCTAACCCAAACCCTATCCCTACCCTAACGCTAACCCGAACCCTAACACTAAGCCTATCCCAAATTGTAAACCTAACCTAAACCCAAGCCCTAACTCTAACCCTAAGCCTAAACCAAGCCCTAAAAAAAACCCTAACCCTAATCCTAACCCAAACCTGAACCCTAACCCAAACCCAAACCCTAACACTAACCTAAACCCTATCCCTAACACTAACACTAACCCAAACCCTAACCCTAACCGAAACCCAAACGCTAATCCTAACACTAACCCTAACCCTAACACTAACCCTAACCCAAGCCCAAACACTAACCCCAACCCTAACCCTAACGCTATCTCTATCGCCTAGCCCTAACCCTAACCCTAACCATAAGCCAAACCCTAACCCAAACACTAACCCTAACCCTAACCCTAAACCTAACCCTAACCCAAGCCCAAACACTAACCCCAAAAATAACCCTTACCCTATCGATAACATTAACCCTAACACAAACCAAACCCTAACCCTAACCCTAAACCTAACCCTAACCCTAACACTTACCCTAACCCTAACCCTTCCCTTAACCCTAACACTAACCCTAATCCTAACACTAACACTAACGCTAACCATATCCATAACCCTAAGCCTAACCGAAACCCAAACTTCAACCCTAACCCTAACCAAAACCCTAACCCTAAACCTAACCCTAACCCTAACCCAAACCCTAATCCTAACACTAACACTAACGCTAACGCTAACCCTAACCCTAAACCTAACCCTAAGCCAAACCAAAACCTACTCCTATCCCTAAACCTAACCCTAACCCAAGCCAAATACTAATCCTAACCCTAACCCTAACCGTAAAACCTAACCCTAACCCTAACCCAAACCCTAACCCTAACCCTAACCATAACCCTGACCCTAACCCAAATCCTAACCCTAAACCTAACCCTAACCCTAACCCTAACCCTAACCCTAACCCTAATCCTAAACCTAACCCTAACCCTAACCCTAACCCCAACCCTAACCCTAAACCTAACCCTAAACCAAACCCGAACTCTAAACCTAACTCTAAACCAAACCTCAACCTTAACCCTAACCTTAATCCTAACCCTAACCCTAACACTAAACCACCCCTAACACTAACCCTAACCCTAACCCTTCCCCTAACCCTAACACTAACCCTAATCTTAACACTAACACTAACGCTAACCATAACCATAACGCTAACCCTAACCCAAACCCAAACTTCAACCCTAACCCTAACCAAAACCCTAACCCTAACCCTAACCCTAACCCTAACCCAAACCCTAATCCTAACACTAACACTAACGCTAACCCTAACCCTAACCCTAACCCTATGCCAAACCAAAACCTACTCCTATCCCTAAACCTAACCCTAACCCAAGCCCAAAAACTAATCCTAACCCTAACCCTAACCCTAAAACCTAACCGTAACCCTAACCTTAACCCTAACCCAAACCCTAACCCAAACCCTATCCCTAACCCTAACGCTAACCTGAACCCTAACACTAAGCCTACCCCAAACTGTAAACCTAACCTAAACCCAAGCCCTAACTCTAACCCTAAGCCTAACCCAAGCCCTAAAACAAACCCTAACCCTAATCCTAAACCAAACCTGAACCCTAACCCAAACCCAAACCCTAACACTAACCTAAACGCTATCCCTAACCCTAACCCTAACCCAAACCCTAACCCTAACCCTAACCCAAACCCTAACCCTCACCCTAACCCTAAACCCTAACCCTAACCCTAACCTTAACCCTAATCCAAACCCTAACGCAAACCCTAAACCTAACCCTAAACCTAACCCAAACCCTAACCCTATACCTTACTCAAACCCAAACCCAAACCCTAACCCTAACCCTAACCGTAACTCTAACCCTAAACCTAAACCTAACCCAAACCCAAACCCTAACCCTAAGCCTAACCCAAACCCTAAACCTAACCTAACCCAAGCCCTAACCCTAACCAAAGCCCTAAAACTAACCCTAACCCTAACCCTAACCCTAACCCTAACCCTAACCCTAACCCTAACCCTTACCCTAACCCTAACATTAACCCTAAACCAAACCAAACCCTAACCCTAAGCCTAAACCTAACCCTAACCCTAATTCAAAACCTAACCCTAACACTTACCCTAACCGTAGCCCTAAGCCTAACCCTAACCCAAACCCGCACACTAAACCTAACCCGAAACCTAAACCTAACCCGAACCCTAAACCGAACCCTAAACGAAACCGTAACCCTAACCCTAACCCTAACCCTTACCCAAGCCCTAAAACTAACGCAAACCCTAATCCTAACACTAACACTATCCCTAACCACTAACCCTAACCCTAACACAAACCCTAACCCTAACCCTTACCTTAACCCTAACCCTATCCCAAACCCTAACACTAATCCAAACCCTAAACCTAACCCTAACCCTAACCGAAACCCAAACCCTAATCCTAACACTAAACCTAACACTAATCCTAACCCTAACACTAACCCTATCCCAAGCCCAAACACTAACCCCAACCCTAACCCTAACCCTATCCCTATCGCCTAGCCCTAACCCTAACCCTAACCCTAAGCCAAACCCTAACCCTAACTCTAACCCTAACCCTAAACCTAAACCTAACCCAAGCCCAACCACTAACCCCAAACCTAAATCTTACACTATCCATAATTTTAACCCTAACACAAACCAAACCCTAAGTCAAACCCTAACCCTAACCCTAACCCTAAACCTAACCTAAACCCTAATCCTAACACGAACCCTAACCCTAACCCTAACCCTAAACCTAACACAAACCCTAACACTAACCCTTACCCTAACCCTAACCCTATCCCAAACCCTAACCGTAACACTAACAGTAACCCTAACCCTAAACCTAACCCAAACCCTAACCCTCACCCTAACCCTATCCCGTAACCCTAACCCTAACCTTAACTCTAATCCAAACTCTAAACCAAACCCTAAACCTAAACCTAAACCTAACCCAAACCCAAACCGTACACCTTACTCTAACCCAAACCCAAAACCTACCCCTAACCCTAACCGTAACCCTAACCCTAAACCTAAACCTAACCCAAACCCAAACCCTAACCCTATGCCTAACCCAAACCCTAAACCTAACCTAAACCCAAGCCCTAACTCTAACCCTAAGCCTAACCCAAGCCCTAAAACAAACCCTAACCCTAATCCTAACCCAAACCTGTACCCTAACCCAAACCCAAACCCTAACACTAACCTAAAACCTATCCCTAACCCTAACACTAACCCTAACCCAAGCTCAAACACTAACCCCAACCCTAACCCTAACCCTATCTCTATCGCCTAGCCCTAACCCTAACCCTAACCATAAGCCAAACCCTAACCCAAACACTAACCCTAACCCTAACCCTAACTCTAACCCTAACCCTAAACCTAACCCTAACCGAAGCCCAAACACTAACCCCAAAAATAACCCTTACCCTATCGATAACATTAACCATAACACAAACCAAACCCTAACCCTAACCCTAAACCTAACCCTAAAC